>VXAB01002724.1:124548-196799 GCA_013399175.1 Odontophorus gujanensis | reverse complement strand
TTTGTAGAGGATTTTTTTTTTTTTCTGTGCGTGGGAAGGGAATGAAGTAATCCATTCCATCAGTTTCTAAAACTGAACTAATTAACAGACAATCAGCATTGATTGAGGCAGCTGCATTCTTTACTGAGGGATTGTAAACACACAGTTTACACAGAATTGTTTTTACTGCTCTGAAGTGCAAGGAATTGAAATTGTATTTGATAACCAAAATTAAGGACTTCTTAGTGACAGCATGTCATAGCAAAGTTGACAGAGCCACTGCAGCTTAATCTGTTGTTTTCATAGCAAACCTCATTTCAGTGTGATTTTGTCACAGCGAATAGTGGTGGAATTATATAAATTATCATGGAGTGTATATATATACCTCGAGTGAAAAGGTTTTTAGGTTGTACTGCACACCTGAGTGGTGTTGATGGAGCAAGCAGACGTGGGCTGCCCTTGGTTCAGTGCTCATCCTGGGAGGCACTGCTCCTCAGTGCTGGAGGATGCCAGGTTGCAGTATTTAAGAATATTTTGTGTGTGACTGTTAATGCATGATCTAGATGACTATATATGTATTCCCTAAAGTAAATGCTGATCTAAAAAAAAAAATCAGTCTGTGTTAAAAATACAGTAATGAGAAGAGTGCTTCTGGTTCCAAATTAGCTTGGAGCACCATTTAACACAGAGCACACTATTCTTTGCTGGGTGCTGTTCTGTGTGCTGTCACCTCAGTCCAACCTCCCTGTGACTGTACATCAGCTAATTTTACCTCATGAGTCAATTCTGCTATTTTCATGCCACAGAAAACGAGCTTAACCAAGTCGTGCAATGTGCTGTTGGGAAACACCTAGGCAGGAAGGGCGTTCTGCGGTCTGACCTGAGCTCTGCATGGAGCATGCTGCTTGTGCTGAACTGTCAGGGACCGGATCAAAGATGAAAAGCTGTAAGGGCATCACATTCCTCTTTGTTGTCCAAAGTATGTAGCATTTGCAGTTGGTATTAAAAGCTAAACATGAAGTTGTGTATTGTCATAGCAAGCTGAGTCATTATTTGGGGTTTCAGTGTGAAAGAATACCAAGAGTCTAAATGGAACTTCAATAGTAGCAAACATCTAAATTAAGAAAATGTTGCTTTCTTGTTTCCTATTTATAATGTTTTAGAAAACATCCACCAGTTGCATTCACAGGCAACTTCACAAAAATGCTGTATTTTTCCCGTCATGGGAAAACGCATAAACCTTGCAGTGTGCCCAGAAAGTCAACAAACTCAGACCAAGGGAGGAAGCGTGTTAGTCAGGAGTCAAGGACCATTCCCTGAAAACCCTCTGCCAAATACTCTTCCTGCTTCAACTGTTTATCAAACAACAATTTCATTTGCCAGTAATTTTCTTCTGATTATTATTATTTTTTATTTTTTTCTTTTACCACTGATTTCTTAATAGAAGTTCCCCATCCAGCTTCCTCTGAGAAACGCTGCAGTCGCTGTCCTGTGCCCGCTGTGTCTGTCTGTCTGTGCAGCTGTAGATGTGGGTGCACAGCTCTTCTGCAGAGCACAGGCAGTCAGTGAAGGAGTGTCAGCATGTAAATATGTCCTTCCATCAGTACGAGGAGGGGCAGGTGGTGAGGAGCCCATCAGGAGGGGTAACCAGGCGGTGTTTTCAGGACGCAGTTTGTAGGTTTCCCCTAGTGCATGTTCCTGCTGTTGAGGTCTTTAATAACAGGAGGTTCCAAGTTGAACCTGCCCCATCTTTCCAAGTTGTGCTGTTGTACATAAGGTATGGTGTTCATTCACCCACTGTGCCACTTCTGCTTTGTCCAGTGTCCGAAAGGAGTGGGGTGGTTCGTTAGCTCAAGGCTGTAGTAATTCTCTCCTGCTCCTCAAGGAATCACTTGGTTGGAATGTGGGTTAAAAAGTATTTTTAGGTCTCTTCTTCAGTATGTGCTTATTGTTTTGGTGGTAAATATTTTATGTCCAGTGGTTACCGTCCATATTTTACATTAAGCTTAAGTAGCTGTAAGATTGGTGATTGCATTTGGAGACTGAAGGCTGGTGGAGCAGCTGGAGGATGGGTTTGGGGCAGGAGGTTGGTCTGTCTCCAATGGTTAACCATGTTAAAAATCTTCCAGGAATAAAATAATAACGTCCAGGAAAAAAATAAAAATGTCATTGAAAGAAAAACAATTGTGACTTCTTGTTCTAAATTACAGTGTAGTGAGGATTTGGGTGAAGTTGATAAAAATCTGAGTGATGAGTTTGTTTTTGTTTAGAATAAAACAAACAGAACAAAACAAAACAAAACAAACCCCTTTGTTTCTTTTAAATGAGTACCCAGAACTCACAGTGAAACCAGACTGTGTGTGTATGTGCGTTATTGATTTATTAGTGGCAGCCTTTGGAGCAGGTTACAAATCCTGATGCATGTTACACTGTGTGTCTTGCTTAAAGCTGGGTCATGCTTCATTTGCTAGCAAAGCTTAGGCTGAAAAGAGGAGTAACCAAATACTTTAAATGATGTAGCAGAGCTTAGATACAGGACTGAATGTTTCATTGTTGGAGCCACTCTTAATTCCACATTCTGCTTTCATCTGTGGTCAAAAGAATTAGCGAGGGTAACTCATGGATGTGATGGTAGGTGGAGGTGAGATGTGAACTGAAGTTGTGAAGGCATTCTGCTACAAGATGGCAGTGCAGGTCCCTTCACCTGGATGGTGGTGCTGCATTAGTAAGGTGAAATGAATGAGAGGAGTGCATTAAGTGGTTTGTAATGAGGTTTTTTTTTTTAATTTATTATTAAGGGCAGTGGTCTGTAGTGTGGTGAGGATGAGCACAGGAGCCTGCACTGTCTTTCTCAGCTCAGGATCAGCTCTCAAAGCAGAAGATTGTGCAGATACGGATTATTGCTGTGTCTGGGCAAAGTGGGTTTTCTTTGGTTTCTGGTAATTGATTTGGCAGAAGATGATATTATTTGGTTCCCCAGCACCCCATACTTGCTATGAAATAACAAGTTTGAAGCTGAGGCTTTGTTTTTATTTTTAATTTGTTTGATTCTTGCACAGTAATTAGCCAATACATCTGCAGTAAGCTAACCAGGTCCCTCTCCTGGCAGGCCAGCAGCAGTGTGTGCAGGGCTGTGAGCCGGGGCTGACGCGCTGCTCGGCCGGGGCACACTGCTCCCAGGAGCTCCTGCTGGGAAGTCTGACTGCAGCCACCTTTAAATCAATCCGTTGCTTTTTCTTTTTGGCCTTTTTCACTGTAGCTTTTGAAAGAAGCAGTTTACACTTCCAGCGGGATGGGAGCTGGAGCGGGGCCGTGCTGCGTCCTCCAAAGCAAGGGAGCTCACTGCACAGCAAACGGCCGTGCTTTCTGGTCAGGAAACTCCTGTCCTTAGAGACTGCAGTGAACTGAAACGCAGGACCTAGCCGGGTGTTAAGTAACTGATGGAGTGGGTTTGCTGACAGGTTTTCTTTTGCCAGGTTTTGAAACCAAACGACAAGGTGAGGTAATGGAAGGTGGTGGTTTCACAGCACTACGGTGCAGGCAGGAGAGCATCTGTGTGAGAGCCTTTCCAGAGAGCGTGGGGAGGAGCAGGAGGGGAGACATGGAGAGAACAAGGCTTTGGGGTCTCAGTGATGCCATATCTGGGTGGCATTGCCTGGAGCAGTAAGGGCGTGCTTGCTGCTGGGAGGTAGCAGTGGGTGAGAGTAGGTGGGAAGGGAAATAAGGATGACTGAAACACATGAGGAGGAGGCAAGGAGCCTCATAGCAGGGCTGGAGCACTGCAAGTGATCCTGTGACTGGGAGCAGCACGATGGTGGTGATGTCTGAGCATTGTTAGTGGGAGCAGTGTAATGGCAGTGCCCACCAAGGCCTCTTTGTAGGAGCAACGTGATGGTGCTGCCACTGAGACCTATTTTTGGGGAGCCTGGCCCTGTGTACAGGTGCAGCCTGGGGCACCTGAGTGGGGTGTAAAGGGAATAAACAATGCCAGAGGGTGAGAACTGCCTCTTGGAATGAATATCCAATGTTTTGTTATTCCTGAGCGGAAGGAAAAGCTTGTTCAATAGATCCTACAGACCTTTGGCACTGAGGCCTTTACTGCTCTGGACTGTTGTCATTTTAACAAAGTTCAGAGTCAAAGGTGTAGGTGGAAAGATGGCACAGTGCTGCACTGTCTGAAAGAGGTTTTGTTACTGGTGTGGGTATTGGTGCAACTGGTCTGTGCTGATAGCAGCTCCCTTTGAGCAGCCAGCACTAACTTTCTCCCACTGCAAGATTTTTGATAGGCTTTCCCCGCTTTTGCACTAGGGACTGGTGTCAGCCTGAGCAAAGCCACAACAAACTGCCTTACATCTCTCTCTCTTACAGAGTACCTTATCAATACACTACATTGGCACTCTGTTTTTGTTCCCTCTGCGTGTCGTGCAGAGGCCACACACGCTGACTCGCTGTCCAGAAGTACTGCACAGAGTGCAGAATTTGTTCCAGTTGAAGCTCGTTTCAGAGCTTCCTGGGAGTCAAGTTACTGGGGCACGCGGAAATAAAACGTGTTTATTGAAACTTCCTAGCTAATTCTGCATGTGAAAGGGAGTTGCATCATTCGCCAAGTGGCAGAATGCTTCTTAAGAAGCGGGTTTATTTTGATGTTCGTGGGTTTTTATTTTTGTTTGTAAGGTGGGAGAGCAGTGGCTCTCGAGGTGCTGTGCTCTCGTTGAACTCTGATCTTTCCTTTGGCTTTGTTAGAAAAGGCTTCAGAGCACGGACTCATCTTACATGAAGAAAGCTCTCCTGTTGTTGCATTCTTACAGTGTGTTCTACCTTTCTGAGCACTGCTGCATTGGAACTGGGGTTTGCTTTTTACAGGTGAGGGCAACGGAGACGGAGATTAACAAAAACTATGAATTTCCAAAGGTCAGCTGTGTGATCATGTCACGTTGTAATCTGCAGCTCTGTCTAGTGCTCCTGCATTTGTTTTTGCAGAGAAGCATTATCAAGCTCCCAAAGCAGGTGATGGTTTCTAAAGTACTTTTTCTGATCAGTGTATAGACTTCAGAAGAGGTGAAAACATCGGGGTTTTTCAGGTGGAAAGATTACATAATACATCTGTTAGGGAGGTGCAATATCCCCCTAAGATGAGTAGGCTGAAGATATGCAGGGCTGGGTCAGGCACTTCTGCTTTGGTGTCATTGCTGCTCTGAGAAATTGTCCTGCAGTAGGAAATGAAAAACTGCAGAAAGTCGTGTTGAGAACTGTCATAGATCCAACACATTGCCATCCTGAGAAAGGAAAAATGAAACTTCTGAATCTGTACAGGAACACTGGTCCTGAGCAGAACAGAGTATTTGTTATGGCAGATTGTTAGAGCAGCTTCTTGGGGGGATTGGGATAGTGGTTCCCAGCCATGCAGTACTGGGGTGAGACTGGGAGTGGGATTGGGGTCAGCAGAGCACAGAGAAACCCTCCTGTAGCATGCACACTGTTTGGGTGAAAAGGAAACACTGCTGTGGAGACACAAACTCCACCTTATCAGTCAGAGAGGTGGGGAGTGGGGACTGGAAGGGAGTTTCCCCCCCGCCCCCCCCCCCCCAAGCTGTGTTTTCCCTCCTCTTCGGGATGGGATCGATGCTTTGGGGACTGAACAGTGAGCTGATTCAGAGTGAGGAACAGGAGGGGAAAGGTGGGCTGTGAGCTGTGTCCTGCTCACTGTGCTCAGAGTGATGGCAGCAGAGCAGGACTGTGCTGGGGGTGATGGAGCACCCCATGGCTGCTCCTGGAGGCAGGCACGTTCCCTTCCAGCTCACTTATTACAGCAGATAGCAGACTGACCTCTTCATGTTATATTTCTTTTTATATATACACATGAAAGAAAATCCTTTAATGCCTGTTTTCTGGGGGTTGCTTTTAATGGCTCCTGCACTTAGCCCCTAAGACTTTCTTGTCTCCTCTGCACACTGCCTCCCACCCCCAATAAGTTTGTTGCAGTGAGTGCAGGTAGGAGAGAGAGTTCCCCAACTGTCTGTGGCTCAAACAGCATCACCTGCCTGCCCTAAATTTATGGTGCTTTGGGGCAAGGGGAAAGAAGTGGGAAAGAGAATAGTGCTGCTTGTTCCGTGTCCTGCAACGTGTTCCACACAGGGCTCTGCCTGCGAGGTGACTGAGCAGTGCCAGCTCTTGGCTAGAAAGTTCATTGGACACTGATATCAAAGAGGTGGAGAATGGCACTCAGACACAGTCTGCTATTTTTGTTTTGCTTCAGAGGACTGTGCAATGCACTCCTGTCTCTGTGCTGTTGCATCTCCTGGCACTCGGTGGCTGCAAGGCTGGGGAAAGGGAATTTAGTTGCCTTTGAGTGCTCCATAGTGCTCACAGAGTTAATGCTGTTCACCTTTTCACACTCATGTGCATGCATGGGCCGTGTTGAATTTGTGCAGTAACTGAGGTATCTCATAAGATCCTCACAAAGTGTGGGAAATGTCCAGTGATGCTTGTAGGTTGCAATCCTCTGTTATTTACACTGAAAAGATGGTATGGAGTATGTGGCTGAAATCAAGTAAGGAAGAAAGAACAAGAATATTTTTCAAGTAGTCTTGATTTGGGGTTTGTTAACCATGACAGCTTGGTGATGACACCCTGGAACAGGTTGCTCAGAGATGTTGTGGCTGCCCCATCCCTGGAGGCATTGAAGGCAAGGCTGGATGTGGCTCTGGGCAGCCTGCTCTAGTGGCTGGCAACCCTGCCCACAGCAGGGGGCTGAAACTCACTGATCTTTGAGGTCCTTTTTAACCCAGACCATTCTATGATGCTGTGATTCTGTGATACCAGGTCTTACATCCAGGGCTAGTTATTCACACTGTTCTCATCTCCAAACCTGGAAGTATAGGTCTCAAAACCCCACGTTTCCTTTTGTAGAGTTCCTCGCTGGCCCTCTTATGTTGTATAGCGAGTGTTGGATTCTTTGCTCTGCTGAAATTCCCTCGTACTTCATGATCAGTGTTTGCTTTGCTTTGCTTTAAATGTGTGCTTCCTTTTTAAATATAGTTTTCCAAGTTGCTGGCCGTACCAGATTGTTTATATTTTTTAAAAGCCTTCTGCTTAGCCGTTATATTGCTCTTTATAGTACTGCTTAACCACATTGGTTTCTGTTGCTCTTTTTTCTTGCATAAACTTAGCTGGGATGAATTTCAAATGTGGTTTATCCAACTGTTAAGTATTTCCCACTTTTCTGCAATAGATTTCACATATGTTACAGAATTCCAAACCAAGATCTGGTGGACATATTGCCCTATTTTTTTTCCCTCAAAGTCAGAAATATGGTGTTTTTAAAGCCTTACAGTGACAATATTTAGGTCACTGGCTCCAGCGTGCTGCCTAGCTTCAAATCCATTTGTCATATTTAGCTTATTTCCAAGGATTAAGATAACTGTGGTCCATATATATCTATATATATATATACATAGAAAAAAAGAAAAAGACTTAAAGGGGAAAAAAGTTGATTCTTCTGAGCTGGAAACTGCAGGAAGGACTTTTTCCCTCCAGAGGTCAGGCTGTGGGGTCACATGAAACACATCTCCATCCCATTGCTGAAGGTGCCAGCATTCAGCCCCCACAAAAGTAACTGACTGTCTAAAATTAACAACATGTACTTTATTTTTACTGCAGTCCTTTAAACCAAGTGATTTGGGAGTGGAGTCCATAGCTGAGTAGAGGATTTAGCCTTTTTTTNCTTTCTTGTCTCCTCTGCACACTGCCTCCCACCCCCAATAAGTTTGTTGCAGTGAGTGCAGGTAGGAGAGAGAGTTCCCCAACTGTCTGTGGCTCAAACAGCATCACCTGCCTGCCCTAAATTTATGGTGCTTTGGGGCAAGGGGAAAGAAGTGGGAAAGAGAATAGTGCTGCTTGTTCCGTGTCCTGCAACGTGTTCCACACAGGGCTCTGCCTGCGAGGTGACTGAGCAGTGCCAGCTCTTGGCTAGAAAGTTCATTGGAC
Source organism: Odontophorus gujanensis (assembly GCA_013399175.1). Taxonomy (NCBI): domain Eukaryota; kingdom Metazoa; phylum Chordata; class Aves; order Galliformes; family Odontophoridae; genus Odontophorus; species Odontophorus gujanensis. The sequence continues at coordinate 188,834 of VXAB01002724.1, read as the reverse complement.
ACTGATATCAAAGAGGTGGAGAATGGCAGTCAGACACAGTCTGCTATTTTTGTTTTGCTTCAGAGGACTGTGCAATGCACTCCTGTCTCTGTGCTGTTGCATCTCCTGGCACTCGGTGGCTGCAAGGCTGGGGAAAGGGAATTTAGTTGCCTTTGAGTGCTCCATAGTGCTCACAGAGTTAATGCTGTTCACCTTTTCACACTCATGTGCATGCATGGGCCGTGTTGAATTTGTGCAGTAACTGAGGTATCTCATAAGATCCTCACAAAGTGTGGGAAATGTCCAGTGATGCTTGTAGGTTGCAATCCTCTGTTATTTACACTGAAAAGATGGTATGGAGTATGTGGCTGAAATCAAGTAAGGAAGAAAGAACAAGAATATTTTTCAAGTAGTCTTGATTTGGGGTTTGTTAACCATGACAGCTTGGTGATGACACCCTGGAACAGGTTGCTCAGAGATGTTGTGGCTGCCCCATCCCTGGAGGCATTGAAGGCAAGGCTGGATGTGGCTCTGGGCAGCCTGCTCTAGTGGCTGGCAACCCTGCCCACAGCAGGGGGCTGAAACTCACTGATCTTTGAGGTCCTTTTTAACCCAGACCATTCTATGATGCTGTGATTCTGTGATACCAGGTCTTACATCCAGGGCTAGTTATTCACACTGTTCTCATCTCCAAACCTGGAAGTATAGGTCTCAAAACCCCACGTTTCCTTTTGTAGAGTTCCTCGCTGGCCCTCTTATGTTGTATAGCGAGTGTTGGATTCTTTGCTCTGCTGAAATTCCCTCGTACTTCATGATCAGTGTTTGCTTTGCTTTGCTTTAAATGTGTGCTTCCTTTTTAAATATAGTTTTCCAAGTTGCTGGCCGTACCAGATTGTTTATATTTTTTAAAAGCCTTCTGCTTAGCCGTTATATTGCTCTTTATAGTACTGCTTAACCACATTGGTTTCTGTTGCTCTTTTTTCTTGCATAAACTTAGCTGGGATGAATTTCAAATGTGGTTTATCCAACTGTTAAGTATTTCCCACTTTTCTGCAATAGATTTCACATATGTTACAGAATTCCAAACCAAGATCTGGTGGACATATTGCCCTATTTTTTTTCCCTCAAAGTCAGAAATATGGTGTTTTTAAAGCCTTACAGTGACAATATTTAGGTCACTGGCTCCAGCGTGCTGCCTAGCTTCAAATCCATTTGTCATATTTAGCTTATTTCCAAGGATTAAGATAACTGTGGTCCATATATATCTATATATATATATACATAGAAAAAAAGAAAAAGACTTAAAGGGGAAAAAAGTTGATTCTTCTGAGCTGGAAACTGCAGGAGGGACTTTTTCCCTCCAGAGGTCAGGCTGTGGGGTCACATGAAACACATCTCCATCCCATTGCTGAAGGTGCCAGCATTCAGCCCCCACAAAAAGTAACTGACTGTCTAAAATTAACAACATGTACTTTATTTTTACTGCAGTCCTTTAAACCAAGTGATTTGGGAGTGGAGTCCATAGCTGAGTAGAGGATTTAGCCTTTTTTTTTTTTAGTGTTATGTGGAAATATTGCAAGCAGGGAACAGACAGGCAGGGAAGACTGTGCTGCTGGTATGTGCACTGGGAGGTGACATGTTCAGTCCAGTCCGGATCAGTGCAGTGACATTCTGGAAGCAGATTCCTGAGTAAAGAAACTGGTGGGGAGAGAACTTGGATGATGTGTATGTATGTCATGGGGTTGTTGAGGTGGAAGGGACCTTAAAGACCATCGGTCCAACTCCCCTGCAGTGGATAGGGACACCCACAGCTCCATCAGGTTGCTCACATATAGATATGGGGAGGGGACTGGTAAGAGTGGAGGGATATCTACTACTAATTTTAGGGAACAGATTTCAATGGCACAAAAAGGATATTTTGCATATAGATAAGGAAAGACTTAAGTGGAAGAAAGAGCACTGTGATGGCAGTGTAGGATGGAGTACACTGTCACTTGGCATTGAGAGTGACTGAGGTGTAGCCACAGGCTGCAGTGTAGGGCTGGCCAGTGGTTGAGTTAGTCCTCACTTTTTTCACCAAAAAACTCATCAAAGGGAAAATCCAACATCTGCAGACATGGAGTCTGAGTCTTAGTGTGCTGAAAGTGTGTGATCTTTAGTGGGTTTGGGGAACTGGGAGGTGTGTAGTGCACACCACTGCTGCCGTCGTGTGTAATATTGTGATAGGAGCATGAATGCTTTCAAGGAAAAGTAGTGATATTTTGGTTGCAGGATAGAATTGAAAAGGTTGTAGACCTTTGCTGGATGTAATTTGGGAGCCCATTTTCTGGAAACCTGATGCTTTGTTCTGTACTGCCCTGTAGCCCAACCGCCTCAATATCCCAGACCATGTGATGTACACACACATGATGCTATTCTGATTTCTGAGATAAACAGAACTCTAACTGTAGTCCTTTTTTTTTTACTCTTTTTCTTGACAGAGAGAACTCGATGCCACAGCAACAATATTGGCCAACCGGCAAGATGAAAGTGAGCAGTCAAGGAAAAAACTCATCGAGCAAAGTCGGGAGTTCAAGAAGAACACTCCAGAGGTAAGGGGAGCTAAGGCGTGTGCAGGGCTGTCTTCTTAACATTTGGTTTCCACAGTGTTCTCAGCTCAGACTGCTTTTTGTGCTGTGAGTACTGAAATACGAGCTGGCTTCTCAGAGCAAGTCCAAGCATTAGCCTTCAGTCAGCTCACTCTGAGTTTTGTAATAATCCGAAACCTGGAGAACTGCAAGTAAAATAAATATCAGTTAAACTGAACTCTCTTAGCACTTGGGTGTAGCGAGTGACATTTTGCTGCCTAAATAAATCTGCATCAAGGGCATGACTTCAAAGATGCTCATTTTTCCACCGAAAATCAAACAAAGTTCAGTTGTTGATTTCACTGGCAATGCAGCAAGGTCAGTGCTGAGCTCCGGGCACAGCTCTGTGCCGCGGCCGTGTGTCACACTCCAGGCACTGTGCAGAGCTGTTGGGACCACTGCTGGGCCAACCTTGGGGTGCTGAGTGCTGCTTGGAGGGAGTGGATGGCTTTCAAACACTCCTGTGACTGTGACAGCGTGTGCAGTGTAAGTCTGTGCACACACACGTGTGGTTGTATGTAAGATAGATGCAGACTCATTTTATTTTCTGTAATGAATGCACAGCAGTGCATGGGTATTTTTGTTTTGTTTTGTTTGCTTCTTTTCTCCTGAAGATTGCCAGCAATTTGTTGTTCCAGAAGTGTGGCAGGGCTGCAGAGTGCAGAGGCCCTGCAGATGGCAGGTGCACAAGTGCTGGTTCCTTCCAGGTACCAGTCAGGAGTCCATTTATTCCCCTTGCAGAGAACAGCCTATGGGGATGGAGGGAAGTAAAAGGATACGTAGACATAGGAAATTATACAAAATCCAGAAAATAAACTGGTATGTGGGGCCATATTTTGGAGTTGTTTGCTAGAAGCTTAAGTTCATTCTCCAAAACTTATTTGCATTTCCTGCTTCCTTCCTTTTTCTCCTACAAGGAGAATTGCAGACTGGGGCTGCAGCTGCTGGCTCCTGGCTGATAGCACACTCACAGATTCATCTCAGGGTGATTTCTTGAGGCCAATTTTGTTTTTACAGAGCAGTTTACTGGCAGGGAAAAAATCCAGCACTGCACTTATGGGAGCATTGTGAGAGGACCATGGTCACTCGGTGGGAGCTGAGGAAAATGCTGCACTCTCTGTAGTCACTAAGGGAGATAGAGAGGGAAATGGTTTGCAATTAGTTCTGTTCTGTTAACAAGACAGGGTGAACGCCTTCCACTGCTAAATCATTTGACAGTAAAGCTTTAAAAATACTTTTACAAAATATAGTTACGTAGCCTTCCATACAATGTTTTGGAAGGGTATGGAGGTTTTATTCGTTCACAGGCGAGATTCAAAACAGTGGCTCTGAACATCCCTAATGTCTGTGGGGGTTGGGGTCTGTGCTCAATTCTGCATCTTGATGCAGTGCCCTGGGACTCCTTGGGAACCACATTCCCTTATAAACCTGCGTGGGCTTTTGATATTGCTGCAGTGTTCTTTCTGCAGCCTCATTTCCCAACAGCATCACTCCTTTGACAAGAGTTAAAAATGAAAATGGGATGAAAAAACTAATAAAAATGACTCTGGACTGAGCATCTTTAACAGAGAGGTGTGCAGGTGTCGCTCAGCTGAGTGGGGTCTGGCAGGGCCACCCTGTCCCATGCATGGTGACCGTGGTACATGTGTGCAGTTCCACCAGAGTGAGTGAGTCAGTGCTCTGCTGTCTTTGCTGGGAGACTTCACCAGCATTCTTCCCCTCAAAAGCTCTTCTATGTTCATCTGCAGCTGTTTTCTGTCCTCCCCATAAGGAATAATACTGATTAATACTCAAAGCTTAGACCATTTTGGAGGGCAGGAGGATGACAGAAGGCAAGATTATAACACCTTGACCTGATTTTTTTCCAAAACTTCAGCTTCATCAAAAAACCCATGCCATATGGTAACACCTTCCCTGAGGTGGGCAGGAAAAACACAGCGAGCCACTGGAATTTCCCAGCTGACCCATTCATGTTACTGAATCTTCAAGCGTACTCTTTTTAATAACAAAAAGAGAACTCTAGTAGAAAAATTGCTTGCTTGCAGAGCTGTTCTTTGAATAAATAAGTCAGTATACAGCTTAATTAAAATTTCCAATATGAAGTAACACCTTTCTTCCTATAAAGAATGTGGATGGAATCACTAAGTGTAATAACCTGCTTCAGAGCCCCGCTTTCCATTTTCATTGCTCATTCTGGATGCATCCCTGCTGGTGCAGCAGTGCTTTGGTCTGTTGCAGCATCTCTTGCCCTCAGCCGTAGCTGTTCTCACCATAAATCAGGAAACAAATTTTGTTTGCCTTCAGTTTCCTATCCATTCCTGTCTGAGGTGTCCTATAGTCTTTCCACAGCGTCTGCCCTAAGCAATCTCCTGTGTAGCAGAAGAGGACTTTAAAAACTACTAATGAAGTTGAGGATATTTATGCTGCTGTTTTAGAGGACTTGAAAAGATGTGACAGATCTGTTGGGATTATTTCTGCCTTCTCTGCAAATTATCAAATTGAAAAGAAATGTAATAATATTTTCATGCTTATAGGAACGACTGCAGGGCTTGCGATTGCCAGGTATTAAAATACCATTTCTGAGTTGGCACACTGGGACGTAAATCTAGGAGGAAGCATTTCATGGTTGGGAGCCCTGTGGATAGAAGATGGAGAGGTGGTTATTACATGCAGAAGGAGTTTGTAATTTCAGAAATACTTGTTACCCATCGCATCCTTGGAGAGCCCGTGTCAGGCCCTCTTACCACAGATGCTCCGCGGTATGTTCTGTCTCCGTTTGTTCCATCAGATTTCTTGAATCACTGATGTTACGTGACTGTCACTTGGAAGACAACCCCAGATCAGTCCCTTGAACCACCTCCCTGCATCACATTGCTTTCATGCAGTGATAATTCCAGAGCTGTTGTGAGCAACCATAATGCTTTTTGTGTACTGTGAGATTCTTGGTCTTTTTCACCATGTCCTCATATGCTGATTTAGTGTGAAGACATGAGTGTCAGAGGGACAGTCTGAGATTTGAACGGTCTTAAATCATTGTGGTGGCACGGATTAATAGTTTCTGGAGCAAAGTGAAGATAGTTTGAAGTGCTGATTTTTGCCTTGGTTTCTACCCAGATGCCTGGTTGAGCAACCACCTTTTGCTTACCTTTCTCCTGTTGTAATCTTTTGAATGCCCATCTAACACGTAGAGCAGCACCTACTTTTAATCTTGTCAACAGCGATAGTGAAAAATACCAAAGTAAGTAAATAAGTAAGTTGTTAAATGCTTGTGGGGAAGGAAGACAGTGGTATTTAAAGCTGTTTAATCCATAACTGTGTTCTTTTCTGTGTCCCTCTATTTCCAAATGTCTGGAAAAGAAAATAAACTTTAATCCAGAAGACTAATAAACATTATCAAGTTTTCTAGTGTATTATTAACTACTAGTTGCCAATCCACAGTCATTATGTAGCTGCATGTTTGAGTTTGATTTCCAAAGCAAGATGTATTCAGCGAGGAGAAGGGTGCATGCAGCACACGTTATTTCTTCTTTGCATAGCAAGTTATTTGTATAGCAAGTTATATTGTGCTTAGGTGTGTCTGCAGCTTGCAGTGCCTAGTGAGGTCTGGCTGTTGATGTGGCCATGTCTTGAAGTGGATTCCTGCCCAGTTTTAGACCTGGGCAGCGGTAGTCAGGACTCTTGGAAAGCTGGGTGAGGATGGGCACTGGTGTGCACACAACTGTACAAGGCGGGGTTGTGGGGTTAGCTGACACTGCTGCTTACGTGAGTGCTGACACCTGAACAAACACTTTTTAAATCTGATTGTAACAGAAGACAGTTCAATGTTTCTGATGTAGTCATCTAAACCAGCAAATTGCTGAGCTGTGCTGGCTGTTGCCAGTCTCACCTGCAGCAGGGATGCTAAAATGGAGAGCCCACATCCCAGGGCCACAGGAACCCCCCCCAGCTCGTGGCTTTGGTTGCTCTGTTTTCCTGGGGTGATGCTGAGCTGTGGGTTCGTTGCTGCTGTTGCCCTTCAGTGTTGTTCCTGGGCTGCAAATGTGCTCTGTCCATGAGATTTGGAAAGCCAAGATTACCTTCAAATACTCAAATTGACAGCTGTGTTTTGCAAAGCAGATTAAAGATTGGATCAGCAGTTAGGGAAGGACACGGGGGAACCTGTAAGCTCAGACAGCAGAAGGGTGTTCTCAAAGCAAAGAGCTTTAAAATCCCCTGGGAAATGGAATATTGGAAGGTGCCAGAAAACAAGCACCCTGGCCTTCCCTCACTGCCCAACCCATCCTGCTCCTGTGTGTGATCCAGACCCCTCTAAAGGTGATTTATGATTTATGATCCTGGCAGCTCTGCACGGGCAGCTGGGGTCTGTGTGCAGCACAGTGAGAAGGATCTGATGCTGAGCAGAGCTCCCAGGAACACACTGCCTGTCGGAGCAGATGTGGTGCGTGGGGCTGCGTGCAGGGGTGGATATTGATTTGCTGCCATCTAGAGCTGGGTTCTTCTGCTCTTCTTTCTTCTGTTACAGACAGCTTTGATTTGCTTTTCCTCTGCACCTGAGTGTGTGCAGCAGGGGGACATCCCTTCTGCCCTTCACCAGGGATAGGTGGGAACCCTTGGGTGTCTGGGTTTGGAGCAGGGCCCAGTCCTGTGCCACAGAGAGCTCAGCTGCCAGAGCTCAGCTCAGTGCAGTGTGAAACTGGATGTCTCAGTGCATGGAGGGCACGGCGAGAACCACCTGTAAATGTCTTTCCCACAGTCACAGAATTGTAGGCGTTGGAAGGGACCTCTGGTGATCATCGAGTCCAACCCCCTGCCCAAGCAGCTCCCAGCCCAGGTTGCACTTTCTGTACTCATTACTTGAAAATTAGCACAGGAAGAAATTAATACAGGTGCATAAGTTTTCCTCTTCTTCACTCTCCCCATGAGATTGTTGTTGGGAAGAAATGAATTTGGAGATAAGCAGTTTGTTCAGAAAGAGTCTATTTTTCTGTTGTGTGTGACTCAAATGGTCATTATCGATGCTCTTTCGATTCTGTTACACAATTAATTCCTCACATACTTAAAACCTTAGCGGAGTGTTAAAATGCTTTGCTTACTGATGTTACAGTACCATTTCCATCTGTAAAGAAACAAAATAGTAAGAGCAGAGTAGGGCTTACCTTCCAGGTCTAGAACATATCCCTCGGGATAATGACGTTTGGGTGCTGGGTTTTCCCTGTCAGTGTTTTTGTGGAGCACTACCATTTTCTGAAGAGGTTCTGTTTGAGAGGTAAATGGCATTCATGGGAATTAGTGCTGCATGGGCTCGTTATTTCAGAAGCTGAATGAGGTATATGACCATTACAGAGCCATTACAGAAAGCTGGTGTGATATAGTCCTAAAATACAACGTAAAACCGAATCTCGAGGGCTCAGGGAAGTTAAATCAGCTCTAACCTTATCCTGCAGGCTCCTCTTCCCGAGTTCATTACATATTTGTCTAAGGAATATTGTTCTGTGTGTGACAGCCAGGAACGAGGAGGTGATTCCCCTCACCTGCAGAAGCAGCGGCCGTGGTTCGCTGTCTCAGGGCAGAGCATTTCAGTGGAGGTGTAGTTCTGGCAGCATAGGATGCGTCACTGCCGCCTCCTTTATCTCCATCTTCTTTAAAAAATAAATAAATAAATCGTAAAGTGACTTTTCAAGGCATTTACCTCAAGAGTCTTTTTATAAAGCTGAAAATACACGGGTGATTGCTTTATTCAAGAGTTCCAAAAATATTCAAGAAGGAGGCGCATCTGATTGAGTGGAATGTGTTAGTGTGGTTCGAGTAATTATTTACCCCGAGGCCGCTTGCTCTCAGTGATTCTGATTTATTCAGTTTAAGCATTTTTCTGGTACTGGGTCTCAAGGATGCCAGCAGTGCTGCATTTTGCATTGCAGAAGAAAGGAATGAGGGGTATTTTTTATATTTCAGTAGTTTACAAAGAAATGTAAGCAACAGCTAGCTGCTGCTCCTGCATTCTGTGCTGTGCTATTTATAAAGGTGCAAGCAGGCAGGTAGGTGCAGATCCCACAACGATAAGACTGAATACTCCCAATGCAGGTCTGAAGTTCACATCCTAAATTCACTCACAGCCTTTAAACAGTAGGTGTGCTTATTTTCCACACTCAGCTTCCAAGGATGCCTGCTCTTCCTTCCTGCGTGTACTTACCAGAAGAAATAATTAAATGCCTTCAATCAGTACTTCTCCTTTTATCTTTGTGAGCAAATGTTCTGTAAATCTCCTCCAGTTCATCCACTGGACCACCTCAAAGTCCTTCAGGTGTAATTAAAGGCACATGTTGTTCTCATTAAAATTATTATGTTGTCGTGAATAACTTTTAATAACAGTTGCCAGTTACGAGGGATTGTTCTCATTGCTCTGACAGTGGATAAGTGAAAAGTTGGATCTACCTGAAACAAGAGCAGAAACGATTAATGCACTGAGGGAGAATGTGCACAGACAAAGTGAGTGCATTACAGAGTTGTGAGCCTTTCTCTTTAGAAAACAAACAGGCCAGAAGACAACAAACTGTCTGCAGAGCTGCTCTTTTGTAGGGTCAGGTTTTGGATGAAATCTCCAGGCAAATGTTTAGGATGAGAAATATTGGTAGAATGCTCTTAAAACCCGTCTGCGTCCACACACTTCTAGCATGTTTTGCTTGTTGTTTTTTTTCCTTATTTAAAAAAAAAAAAACAGGCTTCCTGGTAACCATTTTTAAGTAAATTAAATGACATACGAGAATTAGAGCAGTGCAGAGTCATTTTTATTTTAGAATTCTTTTTGCATTAACACATCTGCAGTGTTGATGAATATATGGAAAAATGAAATTGTGCTCCTATCCCGCCGTGTCTCCAATGTGACAATAAATCAACTTTTTTTCCTTTTAAAATGTCTGGCCTTGTAATTTATGTTTGCATAACCCATTACTAAATTCATAGTAGGTGTTTTAGTTGGCAGGCACAATTCCAGAGATTCAGTGGACCTGCTTTCAAACTGAGCTTTTGTTGCCGTTCATAATTACACGCAGTAATATATGTGTTTTCTTAATTATAAAAACCAGCTCACCTTCAGTTCTGGATCTCTTACTTCCTCAACAAAAATTAGTGCTTTAAACTTTTGAAAGAATTGGTGTCTTTTAGGCTTTTGAAAAAAGAAATGCGTTTAGCAGGCTGTTCTTTCTTTTTTCTCTTTTATTTTCCCATTTTCGGAGGAAGAAATGAAAAAAGATGAAAAGGTACAAAAAATGAAGCAGTGATATTGAGAATTTTTGAGGTTTCTTTTATTTTACAGTCAAGCTGTAAATATTTAGACCAGCTTCAAGACAGTATGCAAATAAAAGGAGTTTTATTAATAACCATTATCTGGACCCTGGCAATAAATATGTATGACTCACACAGGAGTAAACCCACCCAATAAATATAAAAGCCATACAAAACCATTAAAAAATTTTAATGGACTTGCAGATGGAATAATTTAATGCAACTGTAGTTACTCAGGTTCCAACTGCTGTTACTATTTCTCATCTGCTTGAAAGCTTTCATCTGAAATACATTGCTACCATTCACGATTCCACCTTGTCTCTGTTTAAAGCCATAAAAATGTGGTTTCACAATTTGTGAGGCACTAATGCTTATTTATGATGATATTTCTGCCTTTTTTTAAGCGTAGAGGTGGTTATTTATCTCTTGAACATACATTGACTTTCCAAGAGAAAGTTCTCGGAAGCTGCAGCAGATCCGTGCTCCGTTGGCGTCGGGCTGGGTTTGCTCGGTGATGCCAAGAGAGTGTTGGGTTGGGTTGGAATGGACCTTAAAGATCGTGTAGTTCCAAACTGAGTGCTTCAGTGCATTGGGACTCCTCAGTCCTGTGTGTCAGAAGTGATCGTAGAACCATTAAGATTGGGAAAGATTCCCAGATCCCCAAGTCCAACCCCAGCGCACTGCCCATGTCCCTCAGTGCCACATCTGTACCATTCTTGAACACCTCCAGGGCCATCACCTGGTGATCCCCCTCCCCCTGAGTGGCTTTGCAACTGTATCACCACTCTTGTGGCAAAGAAACTGTTGTAATAATACCCAGCCTGAACTTCCCCTGGTGCAACTTGTAGCCATGAAGACCTTAAGTCTTGTGGCATCACAAGGGTTGGAAGGACCTCTGGAGATGATGGAATCCAACTCCCAGCAGTTTACCTAGATGGGTTACAGTGCTGCTGAGGTCTGGATGCTGTGAGCCCTCAGAGTGCTGAGATTCAGCTGTAAGTCAGAGGTTGGATGTGGCCATCAGCATGCTGCAGCAGTGCTGGAGAGCAGTGTGCCTTTAAACCGAGCGCTTATTGCAGGCAGCACATCCTGTGCCTGCGGTGTGCCTGGTTCATCCATGCAGTGAAAATAAGGGCAGCCATAAAAGAAATGAAGTGATGCTTTGTTAGGAAGACATTTTTAGTCCAAAAAATCAGGTAACTGGTTGAAGTGGTTGTTCAATTAGTGCTTGATAAAGCAATAAGCCAGTTTAAAATGTACTTGCAGTTACAGGAAGAGGAATATATTAAGCTCACCTGTTGAGAGGATTATCTCTGCTAAACACACACATTTTACATGAGACCAAAATAGATCCTTAAAAAATTAATACTAAAATAGGTTTACAGCCAAGAGAGAAATCTCTTTCCGACCTGTTTTGTGGTGTGCTCGTCTGCTTTTTCAGGAATTTTAAGCACTGAAGGAATGAAGTCAGAGCTGCTGCTTGTCTTTGAAATGGATGCCTCTTTGATAAGCCTCTGATCTCTGTACCCAGAGTTGTAGCAGCAGATTCAAACACTGATTGTAAAACTGAGAGACTAAAACGTAGCCACGACAGCTTCAAACACTCTGTCTCTCTGTCAGATTCAATGCACAGGACATTGCCAGGAGTTAAAACGATGCAAAATTAAAGTAGCCTACTAAATTTACCTGCCATGGAGAATCCACAAAAGAGCTGCCACTTCTAATCCTCAGATTCATTTCAAATTATTATTTTTTCAAATTAGACTCCCTGATCTCTTCAGCTCAAGCTGTTGTACGGATTTGAAAAGCTGTCTCTTCTTGTCAGATCACTGGTTTAATAATAATAATATCTTGCGTTTATATAGTCCTTTTCATCCTGCAGCTTCCTAAAGTGCTTTACAAGCTTTGTATGTACAAAATCGTGCAACCACCTCTTGGGTGGTTGGTGCTACTCAGCTGCAGGAGTGGCTGGCAGCTTCCTGTGCTCACCCTGGGAAGCCTTGGGGAAAGGCAAAGCTGCTGATAGTCCCAGTTCATCCCGATGGGATCGTCCTGTTATCTCTGGCACGGTGCAGGGATGCTGTGTCCAGACCATCCCTGGACACAGTGAGGATGGTTGCTTGGTGCTGCCTTGCCTTTTTCACTAAGACCAGGGGTGCAGGTACCTTGAATAAAGAAGTCATACTGGTTTTAAAACATCCAGACTTAGACCTGAGTACTCTTACTCATGTCATTCTGGTTACCTGTCAGTAAATGCACTGCAGTGGGATCTTTGAACCTCCAGAAGCTGAGGATAGTCGTAGGATAGATGTTTGCCAGACCAGTGCTTGAGGACATCATTTATGGGAGAGGTCCTGAAGTGAGACATGCACTGCTCAGTAGTGGAAGAAGCACAAACAACTTCATCACTCATTGTTGCCTTCAGAAAGAAGAAAGGGCATGAACACATTTGCAGAGGTTTAGACACCATTAATATCATGAGACCCAGTTTTCTGTAATGATTGATTTAGTTTATTATCTTCTTGCGGTAGTACTTAATGTTTCATTTTTGTTTGGCTTCAGGTTCACAAGATTGCTGATACTGGAAGACAGCTATTAAAAAAATAAGTAAATCAGGCTCCTTTGTTCCCACACGTAGAGCTGCTGAAGAGCATACAGCTCTGATGTATTCCTGAAGTTTGGATCATCTGTGACCTCCTAACTCCTTAAAAACACCCTGCATTTAGGATACTGGGTACCGTTAGAGACTGTTTACTTTCTCTGAGTTGTGCTGCCTTCCTCCTTCTTCCTTAACTCCCATTTGGGGACATGGGATGCTGACAAGGAACATTCCTCTTATGCCTGGGGGAACGGGGTGTGGAGAGCCAGCAAGAGGGAAAGATAGGGCCAGCCTGTCTCAGAGGCCTTCAATATGTGGAACAAAAGAAAGTGAACATCCATCGACGCTAATGCTAATGGACACTTGTCCCATCTCTGGCTGTAAATTATTGAGATCCTGCTTCTATCTGTTAATGCAGCTTAATCAGAATCAGTTTTTCTGTTTTGACCCCACAGGGAACCGTCTAATTCCATGTCTCTGTGTTTTGTCTAGTCACCATGCTGGGAATCTCCCTCTTGGGCCTCTTGGTGGCACGTCCAAGGAGTGGTGCGGCTCTGCTTGCCTAACAGATGAGTTTCAGAGGCAGCAGTCAGCACTGTGGCTGTTCCTGCAGCTCTTGGGCCATGTCCAGCAGGGCACAGGGCTGCTGAGGACGCAGCACAGCACACGTCCCCATGCTGGGGCTGCCCCAACAGGGCACCCCAGGCAACCCTGTCCTCTGCCGAGGAACCCCGGTGCGATTCCCACTTCACACAGCCTGTTCAACTCTTCATTTTTTTTTGGCATCAGAGGAGCCAGTTGGACACAGTACAGTGATGGGGATACCTGAGGAGGTGGGGGCTGCACGGGGTATCCAGTCCCTGTGTCAGCTATGTGGGGCTCACACATTTTTCAGCTCTGTTCCCACCGTACCTTTATTCTCACAGCCTAGTGTGCAGGTTTCTTAAAGGGATTATGCTCCCAAGCCTAGGACTTAAAGATAGTTTTAATGAGTTTGATGAGGCTGTGTAGCAGGCTTCCACAGATGCCCATCCATCTAAACAGCATTTTTAATAGCAGTTCCCTCTGCTCGGGAGATTAGCGTAATGCTTTGAGGGCTTCTTCCCCACCTCATGGTGGCACATAAAGGCAAGCTCTACTGCATCGTAATATCCTTCCCCAATAAAAGAGCATCTTTAGACTTAACGCTGTGGTTTGCTGGTGCTACAGTTTTGTTCTTTGTGAGCATCAAAAGGAGCATAAAGAGTTGTGTAAGTCCAGAATCATAGAATCCTTTGAGTTGGAAGAGACCCTAAAAGGTCATCTGTTCCAGTTCCCCCACAACGACCAGGGACATGTGCAGGGATGCTCAGCCACTGCCCTGCAGGCTCTGCTGCCACTGCCTGCTGTGGAGAATACTTCTTGCAGGTCTCCCACAGGTGTCAGTTTGCTCTGAAGTGCCCCCAACAACCCTAACCTTCAAGATTCTTTCCTAAGGAAAGTAATCTGTGAGCTCATGTTAACTGCTTAAATCTCTCTGTGAGCACATCTTCAGATGCACACCTAAGGAAGGACTTGGAAAATAGCTCCTAGTAAGTATTTCTTCGCGTGAGTTATAACTCATATGTTTAGAACGTATGCTTTAGAGGGCCTTTGACTATTAAAACCTGCTGCTTGTCCAAAATTAAATATTGCTGTGGTGCTTTCCAAGTCAGTGTAATTTCAGAGCAAGGAAGAAAGATGCCTGCGTTCCTCTTTTTTTTTTTTTTGATAGAAGGGGAGAGAGACGCAACACATTTTTGCCCGTGAGCTTTTGAAGTATCAGAAACATTTTGGGGAGATAAATGAGTTGGCAAAGTGCATGTTGTTGGAGTGCTGTTCAGAAACAAAAGCTTTCGATGGGCATGAACGCTATGTTATCTTTTGTTGACCTGATCTTACATTCGTTTTATGACTTTAAAAAGAATCTGTCTGCCTTCACACGGAGTAACAAACAACTCTGGTAACTTTGCTGGAAGTCCTTATTACGGTGGTGATCACGTATTAAATTGTCAGACACTCAGCTTTTTGAGCATAGCTTATGGTGAAGTGATTGGTACAGTATCTTCATGCTTGAGTCCCTTCCAGCCCAAACCATTCTGTGATTCAGAGTACATTTAAGAGAGGAAATCCAGTTTGGGGCTCCAGAGGCATCACTGGCTGAGTTCTGCACTTACTTTTCCAAACCAGGCTGACTTCTTAATGAACAGTTCAACGCACCACTACTTTATGCCTAAAATTATGACTCCATACACTGTACACATGTGGAAAACTATAAGTTATAATGTTAGTACTCACAGATTTGATAGTTCCCAGTAACAGCTGTTCTCCTGGTTGTTTTATTTTGGTTTCGGTTCTATAAAAGAGGGTGGAAAAGCGTTTTTTTCCTTGTCAATACAAGCAAATGCTACGTGCTTAGATATGACATCATTTGCAGCTTTTAAGGATAAGCAGGTACTTAAGTGCTAATAACATCTCTAGATTTGTTTCCTCCTTTAGCAAGCACGGTGATTTGAAGGAGGAGAACATGGCTCACAAGTCCTGACCTGCTGCTGCCAGATGCAGAGGTCTATAATTGAAAGTTTGGCATTAGTTGCATGCCCCTTTCATAAGTAGTTGTGTTTTACTTTGCAAGATTTAAAAAATTGGGAGTGAAACACAATCAGGTGTAAATGATGTTATATAAAATCTGACTGCCAAACATGTGCTGTTGGGGAGTAAATTTTTTATTGAAACCAACAATTTGATTTCACCAGTGTACAAACTTTTCCTTATGGGCAGTGAGCATTCCCAGTGACACAGTGTGATGGAAAGATGTGTGTTGTAGGACCCAGTGTGTTCCATGCTCTGATAGTTTTCAATCTGATCTTTGTAACTTTGTGCCAGGAGTCGGAATTTGATGTTGGAATTAATTAAAGCCCAGAACATCGAACATTTGTTGACCGTAGAAGGTAATGAAAGAATGACTAATAAATACTTTGGACTTGAAAAGTCCGAGGCATTAACTCAATTATCTAAAACCCTTAGACACACTGACATTGAAGTGTCTATTAGTAAAGCTTGCACATGTGCTCTTGTGCTGTCAGTTTCTAAAAGCTAAAAGATTGGCTTCTGAACGTCAGTGAAGCGGGTTAGGTCCTGAAAGGTAGGTAAATCTAACTGCTTCTCTCCTCTTTCCTCCCTTCTTCATATTTAGGAGCAATTCCTCTGTTTGTCATACGGGTTTATGCAGTGGTGTACAATCAGAAATGATGCTGGCAGTGGGGTGATATTAGCAGGATAAAAAGCCAAGTGAGAAGAACACTGATGTTCTTCGGTGCATTCAGCTTATAAGCTTAACGTTCTGGAGTCAAAGTAAGAGAAAGATATGTAAATCTATGAGGAAGAGCTATTTCTGGGAATGTAGGGACTCTTACTAGATTAAAAAAAAATAGGAAATATTAACCATAATGTCAGTAGGTGGATAGAAAAAAAGATTCTTAGAGGCTAAAAATCACATTTATCTTTTTAAAAGCAGGGTCTCACAGGTTGGGATCTTTAGCTGGAGGCTTTCCAAGGCAGGGTGACTGAGTCAGAAAAGACAACTCCCAAAGCTGCTGGGTGGAGTTCCTAGGCTGGTACCAGCTAATTCCCAGAAAGGAAAACAATCACTCCTTAATGGGAATTCTTTAAACCAAAGATTATTCACTTATCAATACTCTAAAAATATTTGAAATAGTTTTCCAGATTCCCAAGTACAGCAGTGGTTTTAATCAGGGCACGCACATCCTGCTTGTACAGAGGTGGTAGACGTGCACTAGAATGCTTCTGAATATTTCTTCAGTATGTAAGAGCAGAAGGGGAGATGAGCATTGAAAGAAAGTGATTAAATAAGGTGCAGCACAGCACTGTTTCTTGGCCCTTAAGAAAAGACAGGGGAGGTCAAAGTTCTAGATCTTTCCCTTACAAATACACTTAGTGGGAACCTGTGCCTTTCTCATGTTTACCTCCTTGTATTGTTGTGCTGTATGAACTTGAATTATTTTTTGTTTTCAAATCAGTATGAATAATGTAGATTTTCTGAATTGCTCTGTCGAGCATTATGTGTTCTGCTGAAGGTATGGGTAGGTGCCAGATTTTTGTATACAGCGTGACAGTGAGGCGGTGTGTAGCTGCTATAGCAGTATGTATGGCTTTAATATTGATAAATTGCTTTGCACACTTCCCAGTTAGAATGGATTGGCAGGGATCTGCATCCTTGTCATCAGTAAATCTTTGTGCATGAAAACATTCAGCTGCGCTTTTCTGTTGTATTTCTCGCACACGAGCTAATTAGGAGGTAGTTTGTGCTAAGTTAATGAGAACACTGAAAGTCAGAGATTGCTTTCTACACAAAATCAAAGGAAATTTCCAGAGGTTGATCATTTATAGTGTTCTGAAGGCGATGTTTGCTTGTTTGGTTTTTGCTTTGGAAAATTAGTCTTTAAGGTTCCTATTTAGAATTACAGAATCGTTAAGGTTGGAAAGACCTCTGAGGTCACCCCGTCTAACCATGCACCTCCCCCCAGTGCTGACCACTGACCACATCCCTCAGTGCCACATCTCCATGGTTCTTGAACACCTCCATGGATGGGGTTCCACCACCTGCCCAGGCAGCTGTGTCACTGCAGCATTATTATTTTGGAGATAAAATTTCTCCTAACATCTGACCTGAACCTCCACTGGTGCAACTTGAGGCCACCACCACTCATCCTGTTGCTGCTGCCTTGGAGCAGAGGCCAATCCCCACCTCGTCATTGTAGAGAGTGATGAGGTCTCCCCTGAGCTCCTGTTCTCCTGACTGGACCATCCCAGTTCCCTCAGACTTCCTTTATTTGCTGACCTCTGGAAGTTTGTTACGTTTGTTGGTCCACAATCATCACTGATATTTAAAACCATAAATTGTGTACTTAATTTTATCAGCAACTGGAATAGGGCTTACCCTACTAGTTATCCTAGGTAACTTTACTTACACAACATTTACGAAAATAGTGGGTGTAGAAGCACTTTCCTTAACCTGGCACAGATTGGAGCATGGTGTGGCACTGGCCCAGCAGTGGTGCTGAATGTGGTTGGGATAGATGTAGATGATCTTAAGAGGTCTTTTCCAACCTTAATGATTCGATGCTTCTATAAACAGTGACATGTGAGAGCCAAGCTTCCATGTACAGGGAGGTGTAATTCCCCACAGCTCTCAGGACAGGACAGGACAGTGCCTTCTCTCCTGGGTATCACGAGTGAGGCCACGTGGACACAGATCTGCTGCTCCTCCCACCCACACCTGTGTGCCCTTCTTTCACCTTGCCACCTCTTCCCACAGCCCGTATCTTTGGGTATCAGGACTACAACTGATCAGATTAACAACCTCAGGAGCCTCTTATGGCTTTATCTCTTCATTCTCACCAGAGATTTAACTGCTCTTGAACATTATTTTTTTTTTTTAAACTTTTTTTTGGCAAAATGGATAATGGTGTTTTCTTTCCATAGAGACCATTAAAGTTTTAGTGTTGTTTTTGTCATGTTGGTAGCCTGAATAATTCTGGTGGCTGATTTGTACAAGAGGTTAGTTTATATGCTCCAGCACTGAGGCTTGCACTTACTCTCGTTGGTTCTCTTAAATCCACATGAAGTAGCAAAATAGAAATACAGAGCACAGGGATAACTGGAAGAACAAAACCTCTGGGGAGGTTTAAGCAGGTCACATATTCATACTTCAGGACTTGTGGATGGTTTTTGCATCATAGAATCACTCAGGTTGGAACAGACCTCTAAGATTCTCCAGTCCAGCTGTCAGCCCATCACCACCATGCCCACAAACCGTGCTTGAAAGCAAGTCATATAAAGATGGGTAAACTGCAAAGTAATCCTTCTATGGGATTTTGGGCACAGACTCCTGCAACGCATATCACAAGACTTGGATCTTGCAGATTAAAATCCCCAATCCAGATGTAACAAAATAAGTAGCGTTCTTGTGCTAAAATGGTTTTCAGGCTTACAGCAAGGGCGTAGTCACTGTCCTCCCCTTCATCTGGGGAGACTGATTCCTTGTGGTTGCACTGAAAAAATTAGACAGCACTGCAGCTTCTCCTTTTCCCTAATTTGACCCCAACTACAGAAAGTTGCCTGAAGTTGCCTGAAGTTCTTGCTTTTCTCATTGACTAAAGCAAGCAGGTTCAAACAGGACTCCTAAATTTCACCAACTGCCTTAATCTGGGTTAGCTTCGTTTTATCATGTGTAAGCCTGTTACTGGCCTCAAAGCTGGAAGTGCAATGTTCCCCAAGTGGAGGTGTTTGGGAATGGTTCTCACAAAAGAACTGTCTTGCAGTGCCAGCTGATCAAACCGAGCTTCTCACGGAAAGATGGGGTGCTGAAGTTTTATTGGGGATTCCCACCCCAGGAGGTCACCTGCTGTGGTTATGTGGACGCTGGGCCGGCATGGAGAGACAATTTTTCCCTCGTTTCTATTTTTCCTTTTTAAAACCATAAAGTTCTGTGGGAAGGAAGGGCTGCCACACGTCCCTGCCTCACTGCAGTGCCATGGGGCCAGCAGGGGACGCAGCCCCCAGGCCCCGATGGCCACCGTGGGGCGAGACGTGGGGAGCCAGGACCCTGCACGCACCTCCTGCCATTAGACAGCAGCAGCAAAGATGAAGACATTCCAGAGCAATTAACTTGTTGTGCAATATTTAAATTATTTTTAATCATAGTTTTACCTCAAATTATAATTTAAGATATATCGTGTAATCACTAGTAATACAAAATGAAAAGGGAAAGGGCATGTTCTTTCTTCTGAACGCTCTCCATGTAATAATCAGCTAATAATGCTGTCTGCTTTAATTCACAAGTTCCACTTGCTCAGTTCTGAAGTTGGCAGGCTGCTTTTTAATTCTTCTCCTCTAATTTGTTGTAACATGTATGAAATACATGTGTTCATTTGAGTAAATACAGTAAAGTTAATCAAAGGAAATGATTACAGAAGGAACCCAAGAGGGCAGCTAGTTATCGCTCAGAAAAGAGTTATGTAGTGCTGCCAAATTAATTAAACTTCTCTAGTTAAAGGCAAAGGTTACGATAAGAATGTTGTTGAGTGTTGGATGCAGGTGGCTTGTTTTAATGGATGAAACAGTGACCCTTTGGTGGGACAGATTCTTCCTTGCTTCCATGTCGCAGCCTCGCAGGTTATTTATTCGTGACATCCCAGTGCACTGTTGGGCTGAATTTCCAGGTGGGTTTCCCTTCATGGGACTGAGCAGCCATGGTCTGCCTCTCTCACCCAGTGCCCCACGGCTGCTCGGTGGAGGGCTGTGTGTTCAGTGTCCCCACGTCACTGCTGAGTGTCCCTGCTCTGCGAGGAGAGCTGTAATTAACTCGCAGGCGCTCGTCAGAGGGCTCGGCAGAGTGCCAGGAAATCAACCCCAATTACTATATTCACGTTGTCAGTAATGCCCACTTCATGGTTTCTGCTAATTTGAAATGGCAAGTCCCAACTTCCCATAGCAGAATTGCCTTTTTTACACTGTTCTTCTGTTTTCTGTTCCTTATTCTGTTATTTTGACTCCATTGAATTACGGCTGTAAAGAGAATTACAAACCATCTCACAGAATTCTCATCAGGTAATTGCAGTGATACAATACAAATATAGTAAGTCCAGAATTATACAGCATGTGTTTAATACCATTTAATGCGGATCTAAAAACAAGAAAAAAGGAGAAAAAAAACCAACCAACCATGTTATTTGCAATTATTTGCATTTAGCAAAGACTAAGGGCTGCTCCAGAAGTAATGCCTCCTATTTTATGACGTTGGCCCACAATGTCAGAGACAGATGGTGGTGGTGTGACAGTGGAGCTTGAACCTTTCCACCAGTCTTCTCATACACTTCATTGCCACGGGATGGACAGTAGCAGAGGGGCAGCCTGACAGAGCAGTGTCTGACATGGGAGATCACATGGAGCAAAGGACGCGTCACTGAACCCCTCCGTGCAGAAGAAATGGCACCCACTGATGTTCACTGATGTTTGTTGAACGTTTATGGAGACCAAACAGTGGGTGTGAGCACAGTGCAGTGGTGGGTGGTGTGTTTCAGCTGAAAAATCGTGTTTTGTAGCTGAGAATTTGCTCCGTCAGAGTTATTGTGCTCTGTTTCTGTTGCTGTTTCCATGGAAATAAATAGGAGGCATTACTTTCAGTGCGAACCTATTTAGGATTGATCAGAGCTGTGTCAGCACTTGGAAGAATGTTCTTGTAGGGGAAGATACAACAGTAATGCAATTGGAAATGCATTCAGAAATTTGACTTTTTCAGCAGTTTACTTAAGGTCTTACCTACCTCCACTCTGCTATTGATAGCAAGGTTCATATTCAGGTGGGTTTCTTTTTGATTTCTCTTGTGTGGGTTTTCTCTAACATTCCACATCAGAATCAGATGCTACAGGAAGATGGGGCCGCACGTTTTTCACTTATTCTATGAGGCAGAATAATGATGTGAAACTATTCTTCTGATTTCTGTGTCTGTAATGCAGGTGACCCAGGATCTGTAACCTCTGATGTCTCCCTAAATCAGGAGGAAGGCTCTGGTCATTGTTAGATGTGCTCTGTAAGCCTGGACTGGATGCTGGCTCTGCAGAGGAGTTATTCTTATGGTCTGAACTTCTCACATCGTGCCTGGCTGATCTGATCCAGCTTTTATCCTTCAATATTCAACAAATGTGATTATCACTTTGTAGACTTATTTCACTTCCATAATGAGTTCCTGATAGTGTCACCTAGTAATAATCTGATATGGAGAACAGAATTAATATGTTCCCTTGTATTTCTCTAACGTTAGCTTAAGGACTGGATCATTGGGTAAGAAGCATTTTAATTTAGTGGCTTCATGTTCCCTGGTAGATAGTGGTTTTGACAAGAAGATTGGTTTTGTTGGTAGTTCTCTGAAACACATTCACTGCTGTTTCTTCTAGCTGTGACTTTACCTTGAATTCCTAGGGAACTTCCTTAGGAGCAGTGCTTTGGTTTTACCTGAAGAGCAGGATCAATTTACTTTTAGATCATAACTTCCACTATCTTTAATGGAGCTGCCATAACTCCTGTAAGGACCGTGTTCTGACTGGAGTTGAATAAGAAGGGGCACGAAATGCCAAATTCTCACCCTGCAAAACTTCCCAAAATTAAATCTTTCCCCCTCTCTCACTTGGCCCAGGAGCAATACCTTAGAAGGAAGTAATAAAATACATGCATTGTAGAAGCAGCAGCAAAGCAGACATGCCATAATTAGCATGGGATGTTCTTCTGCCACGTGGCACTCTGTGCTTCGTGCTCTGTCTCGTTTGACTCAGAGCACCTTCTTGTTGCACAGCACTGCTTCCTCTCAAGCACACTTAGAGCAGTGCTGATAAAGACCTGATTTTAAAAAGTTGAAGGTCTTCAGCCCTTTGCTGTAGCTGCAGTAGGTGTAACTTGTTGGCCCAAACTGGCCCTTGGCCACTGGTGTGTTTATTGGCGTTTTCCTTGGTTGAAAAGCACTTTTCTTTTAGTACATAAAAAATGCTGCAGGGATTATCAGGTGAGTTTCCTCTGCGGCTTTATTCTTAGGTTCTGGCACTGCATTTTGCCTGTTCAGGGAATTCTAGATAGAAATATTGCCAATTTCCACACTTTCCCATCCTTTTTAGCACAGCATGTAATTGTATTTTGTCCATCAGTCGTTCTCTGTCACTGTCATTTACCATATCTTCATAACTCTGTCCTTACTGGCTGGGTTGATCTTTTTTGCCATCAATTTGCCTGTGCCTGGCTTACACAGCCTGATGCATGGGCTGTGCTGGGAACTCCAGGTTGTTTTCTTTTCACTGATGGTGCTTTATTCCTACAGTGAGCTCACCTAGTTGGGGTGTGGGTAGCACAGAGTGCAGCTGCCTCCATCCAGGAGCATGAAACATTTTACTGTTCCCCAGCAAATCTTATTTTACATACTTTTTTCAGAAAGGAAGGATGTCATGGCACTTGTGTGGAAGGTGCCCTCACTTATGGCAACGTGGCCGTGGTGTGAGCACCATGGGAATGGAGTGGTGGTGTTCTTTCCTCTGAAACTAATTGTCACAAGGGTGGAGTTGCTTGCAGTTAATTTTTTTAGACATGCCTCTTATTTTTTCCTTCCCCTGTTCGTTCTTGCTTTTTGGGAGGATTCAGGTATTGCTATTTAATTAATAGGGAAAGCATCCTGCTTTTTAATCTTGCATCACAGAATCACAGAATTGTAGGGGTTGGAAGGGACCTCTGGAGATCATCGAGCCCAACCCCTCTGCCAGAGCAGCTCCCTAGCCCAGGTTGCATCATCTGTAAGATCCATGTTCTGACATGGTGAAGCTTGTGGACCCTTTTAAGTACGGCTTCATTATTTATAAGGCATTAATCAGATTAATTTTGTAATAGTTTCCTGTTAATCCTGCCATTGTTCCTTAACTCAGAACCAACGAGAGCATGATTTTAATACCCTTTTAGTTGCTGCAACATCTTTTTATTATCAGTTACATTTTTATTAGAGTACTTTCAAACAGTTGTTTAAAATCTGAAAATGATCGTGCAACACCTTCAAATTATAGCACCAACTATTTTACTGCTGATAAGAGGACCATTTATCAAGCAAATCCCCTTTTTATTAAACTCATCTTTTTTTGTCAGTTAAACTTTGGAGGAGTTTTCCTTCTTTCGGCGTCGTCCCAGCCCTTGTGCTGGCTGCATTTGTTCCAGCAGAGAGAGAGGCTTACACGACCCCAGAAGGTTAACCAAAATAAGCCCCAAGTAAGTCTGAGTGCCTGCACGGGCAGCCCCATTGATTTTGGGCTGTCTTAACCGCTGTTCATCTCATCTCCAATAGCAGTTTAAATACTCCCAATATAAATGTATGTATCATTACAAAAGGGCTATTGTACTCCAAACAAAAGGGTCATCAGGCAGATTCCCGAGTGGATGTGCCTAAGAAGCACATCGTTCTCAATGATGATGAACATTTATTTTTTTCCTTACCAAAAAGGATGATTGGGAAGAGCAGAGTTTCACTCAGCAGTTATCATGATAGGGTCACTGAGATGTCAATTGCATATTTTATATTTACAAAGCACTTCTGCTCAAGAAAGATTCCTGAGTGTCTCCCAGACACTAACACATGGGGGAATTAATAACCTTTTCATCTTGAAGTTGGAGTGGTTCAGAGATAGGAGGTGTGTTCTTCTGTGAAATGAAGCCTGTTCTCCCCAGGACTGACTGAGCTGCAGGGGCTGTACGAGCTGCTGGAGTTGTTGTGTGGGGGGTTCTTCTGAACTGTGTACATGGAAATAGTTTTCTCCCCGAATATGGGCTTCTCTGAGGCGGTCACCACGGTTCTGATCTGACTTATTCTTGTAAGTGGTTAATGGGAGAATGAAGGTTCAGAAAGCACTCAGGACTCGTGTCATTAATAGCTTCTCTCTTTTTAGAAATTGTCTGCATTCTACTTTTGAACCGCCACACGAAATATCACTTTACAGTCCCATCATGTGTCATTGCTAAATTAGAGTCGATTTAATTGCTTTGAAGGAGCTCCACAGAATGCATGCAATTCAGAGGATGCATTTTTTCAGATTTTTGGGGTAGACTTATTGTATCAGCAGCAGTTACTGATCTGTCAGTTTGGTTTTCTTGTGTGAAAGACTTACAGTGGACTCACAGTGTCATTAAGGATGGAAAAGACCTCTAAGATGATCCAGTCCAACCGTCCACCTACCACCAGTACTGCCCACAGCCCTCAGTGCCACATCTCCATGGCTCTGGAACACCTCCAGGGATGCTGACCCCCACCTCCCTGGGCAGCTGTACCGCTGCATCACTGCTCTTTTGGAGAAGAAATTGCTCCTCATATCCAAGGTGAACCTCTCCTGGTGCAGCTTGAGACCATCTCTTGCAGTCCAGCAAGTTTTCAATGCTGGCTATGAACAGCACTTGAATAAATGATGCTAGGGCTGGCAAGATCTAGATCTAGCTCATCTGTTTAAAAGGTTTAGGGTTTTTAGGGGGAGGCTGGGGTTCTTTAAACTCTCTGACTGCTCCAGGTGAGTGAGTCTTCAGTGTCCACCCTTAGGAACAAATCCTCTATCAAAGGGTTCTTGCATGTCCCATTTTATATGGTCCAGAACAGCTCAAGTTGCTATTTGCAGTTGAACATCTGTTGTGATCCTATTAATGTACGGTTGTGTTATATAGGCAAGTAAGTAATTTCTGTACAAATTCTGGAAATGCTGTGTATATTAATATTTTGTGATTTTGTGGGGTTTTTTTTTTTGTTCTTGAGGATCAAAGCTAGCACATTAGTGAAAATTTCAAACCCATGCCTGCTTAGTTTGTAAGTATGCGTTCTTCCTCAGTGAATAGAATGACAGAATCGTTAAGGTTGAGTAGAACATCCAGTCCAACCATTGACCCATGGCTGTGACTGCTCTAGACCGTGTCCCTCATGTGACACTGACCTTTTTCTGGAGCATCTCCATGTGTTGTGACTGCACCACGTCCCTGTGCAACCTGTGCCAATGCATCACTGCTCTTTCTGAGAATTAAATGTTTCCTGATACCTGACCTGAACCTCCCCTGGTGCAACTTGAGGCCATCACCTCTCATCCTGTCACTGTTACCTGGGAGCAGAGGCCATAAAGGTGAACTATGTGTAGCTACCATTTTAAGGCCATCGAAGTGTTGCTAATATCTTAACACTGAAGAACATCTCAAATCTTTTTTATTTCAATAAAAAAACAGGTGAATTATTCTTACTGTCCATGGCAGTGCTGTCAGCACCACTGGAGGTACTGTGGAGGCTTCTGGGAATGCAGAAAATCCAGTTAGGAAAACATCTTGAGAGAGAGGAGGGAAGCAGGTAGTTCTGGGAGACTGTAATTAGGGCAGATTTTATAAATATTTTGGTATTCCTAAAAATGCCATCATGTATTATCTCAGTTAGTCATGACAATAACCAGCAGCAAGGGACAGAGGAAGTGGAAGGAGAGGGAATTAATACACAGACCAGCAGTGCGGCCATCCCTCTTTCTTAGAGGAGATGTTGTGTGATGGGCAGCTCAACTGGAGCAGTCCTATCTGTCCCGACCTCTTGTTTCTTTTCATGCAAGTGGGAGAATGCACCTTCAGATAGGCAGCCTCCAAAAAGCAGTGTCCTCAGATTTTCGTGTTAAATCATGCTCAGAATTTTATAGTTTAAAGCAAGTGCTGTGCCAGAGTCCTTACTGCTTGGTTGTGAAAGCAGCTTTTCAAAGTAAAGGAAGGAGCACAGTCCCAGATTCATTACAAGGCTGTTGCAAGGAACTGCATTGTTTTTATGGCTTCGCGTTCTTTGGCTCAAAATGTAGAAATCAAACAAGAGATTCTGCTTCTTATTATACAGGTGCATGAGTCAGCTCCTTGTTTAGATTTTTAAAGCCTTTTCAATTGTGTAATAAAATCATGTTGAAATGCATTTTAGCACTAAGCGTGTTGTTTCTCTGAAAGCTTCACTGTAGCTGTCTCTAGAATTATTCCATTTTCCATCCAGATGATGACAATTATCTGCAGCAGGAGCTCCTAGCTTGGCACCCAGATTTACCAGAGCTCAGCTGAAGGTAAACGCAGCTTAAGGTCGGATTGGGCTAATGGAAACAGAAGTGTCTAAGGGAGACCTGAGTGCAAATATTGTTGTTCCTAACGCGGGTCCCAGGAGGTGGGAACACTTACTGGAAGGATCTGGGTTAGAAGTGAAGGAAAATGAGATTCTTGCTGTTTGGGTGTGCACAGTCTACGAGGAAATGCACTACTCATGCACAGTGGAAAACTGTTTTGTGTGGTGTAGGAGATTGGACTTCTGTTTCTCAAGTCTTTTTAAGACATACCTTGTCTTGTTTAAAATAAAAACTACTGACTTGTCTATAAATTATGCAGTTAGTTTTGATTTTCTTCTGTTTGACTGAAGCAATCGTTTCACCTTTAACTCAGGTTTGTTAAATGTAGAAAGGCAAAGCATCAAAGAGAAGTGGAGTTTCCCATTCCTTGATGATCTCGCTTACTGACAGAAGTGCATCTTCCCTGTCTGCCACTGTGGGTTTGAGTTCAAATTCTCTGGTGCTCAGCTGAGAGCAGACAGAATCACAGAACCATTTGAGGCTGGAAATGACCAACACCTCCGTGGATGGGGACTCCCCCACCTCCCTGGGAGGTAGATCAAGACAGATTTCCTTGCCAAATTCAGGAACGTTACAGCTTTGAAAACAAATTCAGTTCCCTTCCAATTAAAGACAAAAGTCTTCCTATTTGGGGAAAGCATGAGAAATTGCAACCCCGTTATCATGGTGCTGAATGTTAGGATGCAGAGCCTTTCTCCAAGCAGTGTGATATGCTTTTAGAAGGACTGTCTGGGAGAGAACTAAAGAGCTTCTTATTGCACATGGGGAATTAACATTCACTTTAGTGGTGGAAATCAGAAGCACCAATGTAGAGAGTCAGGTAGAGGAGACAGGACGTGGCTTCACACCTGCAGGTGCTGCAGCACTGCAGTTCCTATGGAAAGATGAAATGTAGGTGTGGGCTTCTGTTGCACTTTTCTGCAAACCATATTAGTGATATGCATTTAAAAATGTGATCTTTATGATTTTGAGGTTGCTTAGTTGTAGTGTTAATAGACAGTGCTCTGCAGCAGGGTGTTAAGTGTCTGCAGAATGCGTGGCCTTGGTGTGGAGCAGAGAGGAGCCCACGTGTTTCTAAGGGAGGTATCCCTGATGCTTTGTATTGTACAGAAGCCAGCTCGAGGGTGCTGGGCTGCAGAGGAGCATCACCACTTTTTTTGCCCCTTTAACACAGGGCTGTATACCTTGCTTTCTGGATTCCCTTTCAGGTGACAGATAGCATCTTGGGTCATCTCTCAGGTTTTTTAGCACCCAGAACAACAACATTTAGGAAGGCAAGCAAGTCAGAAAAACCTGAGTGCTGTAATTGACATCTCTGTAATGTGTTCTGCAGTTTTTGAGCCTCTTTCTCCCAGCATTTACCAGCAGGTCTGTCACTATACAAGGCAGCACCTCGTTTGGGGCATCTCTTGTGCTCACCTGGGTGTCCTTTTTCCATGGGGTGGTAAGTCTGCAGCCCCTTTGGTTGTCATTCCGTTCTTCCTTTATTTATAAAGGTGTTTCTTGTTGTTGATTGGATCTCTTACTAGTTTTCTCATGTTCTGTATCAGAACAATTTTGATTTTATTTCCAGATGTATATGCTGTTCCTTCAGACCTGACTTTGGCAATCTCACCCAAATCTTTCCATCCCTCGGACTTTCTTCACCCCTTTGAGGTCAGTGAAGAGCTCACGATGGAGCTGTAGGGTCACAGGAAGGTGTTTGTTGCTGGGGCCATGGCTGCAGTTACTTAAGATGCTGCCAAGATCTTTTTAACATTTCTTCCCCTTAGGTGTATGCCCATCCTGACTTTCACCAGTTACTCTGGTCTCGTCTTTAGTTGTGCTGTGTCCCACAGACCCCTCCCTGTATGCTCATCATTTGGAGTTGAGAGGAGATTCCCATTATAAAAGCCACTCTGTAATGTTCTGCTTTGGTTGTGACCGGAGTCTTTGGGCACTTTGTCACATGCAGGTGTCTGCATCTTGGATCAGATGTTGATAATTGACACAACCCTTTTTCAGCCCTGTGCTCCCTGCCTCCATCTCATTGTGCATTTTGCACCATGCGTGCTCCTCTTGGCACAGAATCCCAGGGCTCTCTCTGTTCAGCATTATGCTCGAGTACATGCTCCGAAACCTGAAGGCAGCAGTAACAAGGTGTGACAGAGGTTGATTGCCCTGATTTTTACTCCTTAAAAATGTGCAGAGTCAAGTCTGCCGTGGTTCTACTGACACTGTGATTGAATTTACTGAATCCGGTGATGTAAACACGCAGTGACGGTACGTCCTGGAGACCCAGTTGGGAGATGCATGTATATGCATGTATTCAGAAGCTCACTGATGCTAATGGAGGAAGACAAGGGGTGGGAGGGCAGGATTGATAACTTTCTGGGGGATGCAAGTAATAGATACTGTAAGGAAATTAAGTGCCTTATTAAGCTTGGCTAACTAGATGTCCTGACAAGTGCCGAAATACCGCCGTTACGTGATGTGTGCTGTGAAGGGACAGTTAGGAGGCACCGTAAGAAATGTGACGGACCATTTCAGGTTGGTTTTCTGGGAGAAAACCCCAGCTCACGGGCAGTACCTGGTTCCCTTTTCTCCCTGTGATAGCCCCACAGTTATTTCCAGGATTATCACACTGTGCTTTAACCCCATGGCCGATACACATGGTTAATATTGGTTAATGAAGCTGAGCATCATTGTTACTTTCTCCTGACTGCCCCATTTCTGAACGTTTGGGGATCTTTTGACTGCACAGTCCTGGCTCCGTCTTCATAAAGGAACCTTAGAAGATGGAGAAGATGCTTTCGTGTTTAACCAGTGGCGGCTGTGCTTTAATCCCACTGTTCTTTTCTTAATGTTGGCATGATGGTTTTTATTGGTTATGGAATTGTGAGAAATGGTGCAGCGTTGAGATGAGCAGCTCTTGCAGAGTCCATGGATTCACTGATAGCACTTATAATTGTCCATTACTAGTCCTTAAGAGCAGCTCTCCTGCTCTTAGACCTGCCAGCGTGTGGTCCTTAAGAGCACCATTTTGGGTGGAAGGGAACACGGCTGTAATCAAAACAGTGATTACCGTCACAGTCATTTAAATGCAGAAGGAGAAACTAATGTGTGCTCCGAAGGGATGTAAAAAACTTACAAGTAATTCCTGGTTTTGAGGTTAGGTTTCTGATGTCCATGGGGAAAAAGTTAATTTCTTACCTTTCACTTTCAAGTGAATATTTTTGTATTCATTTCTCACTCTGCATTTAAATGAACGTGAGAGTAATCATTGTTTTGATTACAGTTGTGCTTCCTTTCCCCTGTAATGGTGTTCTTGAGTACCCCATGCTGGCACTACTAAGAGCAGGGGAGCTCCTCCTAAGGAGGAATAATGGACAATTAAGTGAACATTAGCAGAGGATCTGTGGACTTCTTAGGACTCCTCCATTCTTAGAGAGCTCTTCCTCTGAGGCGCAGGGCGGCTCCTCCATGGATGTGTCTGATCACACCAGGTTGAGCTGTGCAGCTCTGAGGCTCACGGGAGGGCTGCCTGTGTGTGCCAGACAGAAGGATGACAGCGGATCCCCGTGCTGTGTCCCACTCAGTGTGACATAGCTGTGTTCATGTGTCACTCCTAAAGGCCAAAGCAACGCCCCGTAACTCAGTTACAGACCTTTCTGTGGTAGTGCTGTAAGCAGAACGTGTGCCCCACCGCTGCCGTCCTTCCTTTCCCCGCTCTCCATCCGCTCACTCCTTTAATGTTATCACGGCCATAGTTATTATTATTTTTGCAGCAGACGTCGGATCTGTGAGCAGGAGATTAAATGAATAATTCCATTTGGCAGCAGGCGAGCAGCGTCAGTGCTGGAATCCGCTGTGCCCGTTGGTGATGGTACCACTGGTGGGAGGTGGCTGGGGGCAGTGGGGATCCTGCCTGCACGCAGAGCTGGGGCACTTCTTTTGTCACTTGAAACCATGAGCTACGCAGCAGCACCGCTAGGAACGTATGAGTAGGGTATTTTTGTGAACGCTTTTAGTCCTAATTTTTACTTTAAAGCCAAAAGATACTGGAAATATAATGTGTTTTATTTAGAATTATGGTGCTAGTTGGGGTGGCTGTCAGTACAAAGGCTAATGCTATTTATTAAGGTCCTGGTTTTATTTAATAGCCAGATGAATGGAACAGTTAATAAAAGAAATATTGCTTTATTCCCTGACATTTATGTCCTTGGTTTCCAATAAAGAATTGAAATTATGAATAGTTGATGGTTTAAATTGATGTTTTATGTTGAACGCTAGCTATAATTTCCCCTCTGAGAATTGTAATACCGAGAAACAGATGGTTTTTCACAGTAACAAATTGCCATGTGTACGCTGTACATAGTGCTGGCTTTCAGATGCCTTCACCTCCAGCACGGCACAGCCCCGGCACCGCGGCGCTGCACGCGAGGTAGCGTCGGTGCCCGAGGAGCAAACAAAGTCCCATTGGTTGGGTTGGAAGAAGCAAGCCTGCAGTGACATGGGCAGCTCAGCGCTCAGCGGTGGCTTCGTGCTCTGTTGGGGTATGGTGTGCTTTGCCTCCAGCTCACAGAGTGTGAATGGGGCGCCAGGGCCCCGTCCCACCTGCCCTCAGACCTCGGGGTGGGGCACCCCCAGCTCCCTGTGCTGCTTCTGAAGGCCGACCTGCTCCATCTGAAGTAACGAGCTCCGAATGCTCGTTTGTGCATTTTTAAAGTGTTCCTCAGTAATTGTTGCAGTGGGGAGGTGGTGTGAGATGATTAGCAGAGCGTTTGGCAATCCGCAGTAAAAACACACTTTTTATCAGCTAATTACCTGGGGAATTGGTTAGTAATTATCACTCCTGAATGTTCTCGGCTGGAAGGTACGTGCACCGCTCGGACTGAAGTCGCTTTAAGCTGTGCTTAGTGCAGGAGGAGGATGGAGCTGAGCGGGTCAGTGCTGTGCAGCCTGCACCCACCATCCCAGCACAGCCAACAGCACAGCATCAACGGGGGCTGAGAATGCACAGCGTCCAACCCAGGGCAGCTTGTGAGTAAGGCATTCGTCACTCAAAGCTGCACAGATCGTGTGTAGAGTAGAACTGGGCAGTTCTGTTGGAAGTCCCCTACTGAGGCCATCGAGTCCAACTTTCTGAGCGCTTCGGGACCAAACGTGGAGGAGCTCTCGTTCTGAGAAGTGGTGGAACTGCATCAGGAATCCTGGCCTTCCCTGTTTTCCCCTTTTGGCTAAATGTCAGGAAGTGGCCCTTTGCAGTTGGTCTGGCTCTGCACTGCTGCTGACAGATGAAGCACCAAGAGCTGCAGGACTTGGGCTGGGACTGAATGTGGCCATTGACAAGGGCAGCCAAGGTCGGAGAAGGCTGAGATGATTAAGAATGCCATTCTACATCTATCAGCTGGTGTTTAATAAGTTACCTGGAACCAGTTCCTAGCAGTTCACATCACGGGGCTTAACCAGGAACATTCAGCAGCAATCCTACCCCAAGTAACCAGAGCGTGGGTAATTTAGGGCCGGGATCTGTGTGTGTCCTCTGCCCCGACCTGAGCAGGGTATCCTGGGCAGGACCCGGACAGAACCACAGCCCATGAGATGGGGTTTTCCATCACACAGAGCCTTGTGAGGGTACTGAGCACTGCAAACAGTGCACGGAGGACAGAGGGGAGGGCAGGTGCAGCCATCCTCGTGCTGTGTGCATCCCAGGCAGCGCTGCTCGGCCCTCTGCTCCTTCCTCTTTTACACATATTAACGAGTTTGATCACTGCTCCATATAAATGAGGCATAATCTGAAGCTGTCAGACCTAAACTGTGCCTTGAATATACACTAAGTGAAATTATTCAAATTTCTCTTTAAAGCGAGGAATATTTATAATATAACTTGTCAGGGCTTCAGTTAACAGTTTACACTGGAAGTATTTTTGGTTGTGAAATACAAAAACAAGTCCAAGAAGGACTCTGCGAGCTGATGTTATTCTGGTTGCCTCGCATATGGAAAGCTCGTGTTGTGATTTCAACAACAAATGAGGAAATTGTCAAAGTTCTGTGAAAATTAATTAAGCTCAAACTTGTGTGAAAATTAACTGAGCTCAAACTCCTATGAAAATTAATTAAGCCCGAATGAAAATATGTTAAAACACTCCACAAATTTATACTAATGTGGCTGGCAACAATTGCAATGAAAGAGCAGCAGATGCCTTTAATTCTGGTTGCGTTGCTTCTGTCTGGGCCTGAAATTGGATATATATAGGATGAGGGGGAATGGCCTTAAACTGAAAGTGGGAGTTTTGGGTTGGACACGGGGACGATACGCTGTACTGCCCAGAGCAGTGCTGCCCCGTGGCTGGAGCTGCTGAGGCTGTTAATGGGCTGTGAGCAGGCTGAGCTGGGGCAGCCCATGGCACAGCAGTCAGAGCTCCATGAGCTTTAAGGTCCCCTCCAACCACCGCCGCTCTGTGATACCAAAGTGCAAGCAGCAGCGGGCTCATTTTTTTATCCTGTGATGTTCCCGGGGAAGTATGCAGCGTGGAAATGGCTCCTGGAGCTGCGGGCTCCCATTTGCTGTCTGCCTGCTGTTCATGTCAGCAGCTCTTCCCCAGCCCATGTCCGTCTGCCCTCGTGTATCCTGTCTGAGGATCCGTGCTGGGGCAGAGGCCAGCACGGAGCGAGCGCGTCCGTCTGCGTTTCTCCCTGTGCTCCTCCAGTGCAAATATGTAAAATCGTGTGTTTGAGAGGAGGAAGCGCAGAAGTAAACAGTATATAAAGATGACTTCTGAATCCCTAGCTGCAGAAGGGCTGGCTGCAGTACGGAACTGTCAGAAGGAACAATAGTGGGAGCAAATCATGTCTTTTTTTAGCTACTGGGATAATATTTTGGAACGGAATGAAGGCTATAGCTTACGAATCTCATTTCCCTCCTTGGCTGTATCAAATGCAGAAGGGGAATGAATCTCACAATGTCTGCTGGCATGT
The DNA here is from genome assembly GCA_013399175.1 of Odontophorus gujanensis. Taxonomy (NCBI): domain Eukaryota; kingdom Metazoa; phylum Chordata; class Aves; order Galliformes; family Odontophoridae; genus Odontophorus; species Odontophorus gujanensis. The sequence continues at coordinate 155,658 of VXAB01002724.1, read as the reverse complement.
TAAAAACAAATGAAAGCAAAACGCAGAGTTCTGGATGCGTTGCGCGGAGTTTATATGCTGGGCTGAGCATCCCTGGGTCTGATGGGAGCACCGCCTGAGTTCAGCCCCAGGTTCAGCCCCTGTATCACCCATTCAAAGCCCCATCTTTGCCTGGTCCTGTGTCCAAGGTGGACCAAAGCCCTCGAACATCAGCTGAACCAAATGCGTGGAAGGTTTCCCCAGCAGCCTTGATGTGAACAGGAAATGGATCCTCCAGCGCAGCTGTCCGGAGCGCCAAGAGCTCATCTTTCAGGAAGGCAATCAGGCACAAAACATTGCGAGCTCATCAGCTGGGTTTTGCTTTAGTATTTACCATCAGTTTGGTTTAAAATAAGTATTTAGTTGGTCCTCAAAGTGTATTTGAAAGCCTTCGTGCTGCACCTCGCGGATCACAGCACCCGAGGGTTTTGTTTTGTTGTTGGAAAGTGAAACCAGATGCAGCATTGCTGTCCAGGGCTGGGAGCTGTGGGAGAGCACTTCCATCACGTTGGGAGTGCTGCACTCGGTGTGGCAGGAGGGGTGTTGAGTCCACGTGGGGCTTTAAGGTGTTGGAACAGAGCTCCAGTGTGCGAAGCAGCAGAATGAGAGCGCCCTGTTCAAAAATGGGAGGAGAAAAGAGAGACGTCTGTGGTTAATTTGACAACTCCCAAAGCTGTCAGTACAGTGCAGCTGTATTAATTTCCATAAGTACTATGTGGTTGTGCTATTTAAGCCTCCTTTCTGTCCTCTGGGACCAAGTTCTTGTCCCAAGTGTGAAACCAAGCTGCTTCTTGTACTGAGCATCACTGGGTGACCCTTTTCTGCTCCAGCTCTTTGAACCCAAGGCCGCGTTTCCTCGTGCAGTGTGGACAGGCTGCTGCTTGTGACAGCCACGTAAGAAATACCCATTCTGGGTTTACTTTTCAGGCAGCCCTATCTGTTCTCCTCCCACTTTCATCTCTCAGGGTGATGTGTTAGGGATCATCCCTGAGGGGATGTGGAGGGAAAAGCCCACTGTGTTTGCGATGCACTTAACCCACAGCCCACTGAAATAAGCACACATTCACCTTTCTGTTTGTATATTCCTTTCAAACACAATCACAGCCTCACCTGTACCATCTCGGCTCATCCAGGAGCACGTGTGAATCTTATTGACCACTTGTTCTAGGTGATGAATCCCCGTTATCCCAGAGCAAATAGATTTAATAGAGCACATTTTTTCCTTTGATTTATGTTGGCCATGACCAGGAAGCAGGATTTTGGCATTCAGTCGGCAGCGCTGCGCGATGACAGAGCGAGGTGGGCACTGTCTGCTGTGCTGCCCTGTGACAAATGGCGTGGGGAGTTCTGGTGTCAGTGTATGATGTGTTCATACAGAACCAGAGCACTCCGTGCAGCAGTAGCTTCAAGACTGTATTTGTTGAAACCTTGCTTTGAATGTAGGGGGTACATGGGTACGTGTGAGGTCTTCAGTCACTGCTCAGAGAATGAAGAGGGGCAAAACCAAGCCCAGTGTGTTAGCCTGGAGGGCAAAGATGAGTTGTTCATCAGAATCACAGAATGGTTTGGGTTGGAAGGGACCCCAAAGGCCATCTGGTCCCACTACCTGCAGTGCACAGGGACACCCACAGCTCCATCAGTGCTCAGGGCCCCCCAGCCTGACCGTGGGGGTGTGCAGGGATGGGTACCACCCCTCTCCGGGCAGCCTATGCAGTGCCTCGCTGCCCTCATTGGAAACAAGTTCATTTTGTCTCCATTCTTTCGGTGTAAAGCCATTTCCCCTTGTCCTGTCACAACAGACCTTTTCAGAGTCTGTCCCCTTCTCTCTTACAACCCCTTTAGGTACTGTCAGGCTGCTCTCAGCTCTCCCTGGAGCCTCTTCTGCTGCAGGATGCACAGCCCAGCTCTCAGCCTGTCCTCATAGGGGAGATGTTCCACCCCTGGGGTCATTTTTGTGGCCCTCCTCTGGACATGCTTGTACAGGTTAATAATGACATGTTAAATTGTGACTACGTGGTAAAATTAGATAAACAGAACAGAACACCCCAAAATTGGATTTGGACAGATGGGGTTACAAGCCCATGTTTGTGTGTTGTCACAATAAGCAGTGATCTGAGTTCCAGCCTTGCTAGTGATGAGTGCCACTGCATTGCATGGAGCGTGCAGTGAAGTACCATTCTATGGTTCTGTGACTCCAAATCATTGGGGGTTATCACCACATGTTTAGAAGGGCACCAGAAATAGTTGTGTTTACTTTATGTTGTCATTACATTAGAACGAGACTTGTCTAAATAATGGAATCCTAGAATAGCAGCGTATCACTTGAAAACCATGTGTCAGTGGGGCTTCAGCATGGCTTGAATGTGAAGAGGGTGTTACACAAGACAAAAAAGGTTCCACCAACCTAAGGATAGGAATTGACATTTTTCGGAACAGATGTCATTGATAATTTATAGATGCCTTTAAAAATTAAACTTTATATAGAAAGCAGCTTAAAAGTGGAGTGTTGTCCACGTTCTAAGTGCATCGGGTACATTAAGCACAAGTGTATGCTTCACTCAAAGGTATTTAAATACTTGAGAAGTCAGGAGCAGCCACGTCAGCCAGGTCATGTTGTGTTCAATATTAAAGGCTCACAGCGGTCCGTTGCTTCCAGTGAGTGTGGCCGTGCTCCTGGGAAGGGTTTTGCTCACACTGAGGTCAGTGAGGCACTGCACAGGCTGCTCAGGGCGGGGGTACCCATCCCTGCAGACCCCCAGGGTCAGGCTGGAGGGCCCTGAGCACTGCTGGAGCTGTGGGTGTCCCTGTGCTTTGCAGGCAGTGTGACCAGGTGGCCTCTGGGGGTCCCTTCCGACTTAAACCGTTCCGTGATGCTATGAGAATAGTAAGGAGTGGTTTTATTTCCTAGGTATCTGATTGAAACCTGAGAACAAAATACTTGCTTCCTGGAGAAAAAGATCCTTCTGTGTCTTAAATATATCAAGTTGGCCTTCTGTTTCAGTGAGCTGTTGGAGCTGCACGCCGATGCCCTGCTCTCCTCTGAGCAGCTCCATGGTGTGCTCGGAAGGCAGCACAGCTCTGCAGGTCGGGGGTGACCAGTCACCTTCCTCGTGCTTTTGTGGAATCAGCCTTTCCCTTTTTCCCCTCTTTTTTAACAAGTTGGTGAAATGGACCCATGTGCAACCAAACAGGGGTTAACAGACGCTGTGCTAAGTAGGAAAAGTAACAAGGAGGAAAAGAAAACAGAGGCTCGGCCCAGGAAGATGGGAATTCTGAGATAATATTCAACGTGCCCAAAGGGACAATGCTGCCTCTTGTTGTTGCCGTCTATATTTAGACACCATGCTCATATGCAACTTCAAATACCTAGAATAGCACAAAGAATTTTGTTCCCCTTTCATTTGAAGTGGCACAGCGCGGGGTTGTTAATTTCAGCTTATCACAGCTGACACTTGATGAGGGGGAGGGGGGGACAGCAGTGTGAAGCTTTAACTCTTTCCAGGTGTGCCCCTTTGAGGCCCCCCCCCCGCCCCCCCCCGGGTCCTGAGCTCTCTCCTGTTTGAGTTGAGCCCCATATCCCCCGTGCAGGAGAGCTTCGTGGGTCACTGGGTTGGTTTAATGCCCATTGTTGTTAGCACAGCTGATAAGGGGCAGAACAGCCTGAGTTTACCTTCCCATAGGTCACTAATAGGTTTTCCTAACTCCAGCTTCCTGCTTGCATCAGCTGAAACTCCTGATTAGTGTGAGCAGTGTGACTTATGCTGCAGTACTCCAGTGCACATAAGCGGTGATTTTCACGCTACTGGGATTGGAGATTTTCCTTTTCTTCTTTGGCTTTTGCCGTTTCAATGCAGGTCTTTAAATTTTACCCCGTAATAGACGAGACGATGGAGCACTCCTGTCTGATGATCTCTTAAACTCTGAATCCCAGAATGACAGAGCAGCTTCGGTTGGAGGGGACCTTAAAGCTCATGGACTGCTGTGCCATGGGCTGCCCCAGCTCAGGCTGCCCAGCCCAGGGCCCATCCACGGCCTCAGCAGCTCCAGCCATGGGGCAGCACCGCTCTGGGCAGTGCCAGGGCCTCACTGCCCTGAGTACAGCATTTCTTCCCCACATCCAGCCCTCTTCTAGTTGAAAGCAATTCCCCCTTGTTCTGTCAATGCAGTTAAACATATATAAATACGAACTTTGTGAACACATGGCGTGTTTCAGTGTGCTGGTTTTAATGGGTAACACTCTGGAGTATCAGTTGGAGCTGTCAGAAGTGTTGAGCAGAAAGATGGAAGAGAAATCACTGCCCTCCTTCCCTAAGCTCTGCACTATTCAAACACGTATGGAATAGAGCTGGACTCTATCCCTCCTCTTGCAGTAGGAGCTGGCAGCTGTTTGTGCTTCCATCCTCTCATAATGGCAATGAAACGTTTCCCCACTTTTGTAATGATAACTTCAAGAGCAGCATCAAACACAGCGTGTTGGACACCCTTGTCTGCTTTGATGGATCCTGTGCACAAGTGAGTTATCTCAGTCCTCAGGGCTGCAGGGCTGCGAGACACTGCGAGGGTCGCTGTGGTCCCTGTGTCCCCACCATCCAGGGCCGTGTCACTGCCACAGGCTGCTGCAGGTGGGCTGTGCTGGGGGGGGCTGCCTGCCTGGAAGCTGGGCTGTCAGCCCGGGGATTATCTCCTTGTGCTTCTCCTGGGAGAGCCCAGGGCTGTGCTGGTGGGGACACGGCCCCAGAACAACCATGGCTTTTGGTTCAGTTCCTCATTGTATTCCCTGACACTCTGGCTGTCACCTTTGAGGTGTATTGGAAGTGTTTTGCTGGAAGCTGCTTGGACTCAGTGCATCCTCTTGGAGCACATTTTGGATCCGGCTGAAAGCTTTCGGATCTTTATCACTTATGATTGCTTTGCACGTACTTGAAGCACAGCGTGAAAACTAACCAAAGGTGGACGTAGCAAGAAGCAAAAACCTAAGATTTTTCTGGATTTAGGGATTGCTGCGGGTGTTGTTGGAATCCCTCCATCAGTCCCTGTGTACATCAGTCGGTCAGTTCAGACCTCCCCTGTTTCTCTTATTTACCAGTTAGTGCTGTGCTGCCCGTGGTAGTAACTGGCATTTCAGGTAAGCTGTAACAGAAGGCAACTGCAGGCTGCTGAGGTGCATGCCTTCAGTTCAGGTGAAAACGTGAGTTTCACAGCATCGCGTTCTGGTTACTGTACACATAAATGTATTTCAGAGCAGGAACGAGTTGTTTACAGTTTAGGTTTTACTGAAGAGTATCTTCACAGAGTCACAGAATGTTGAGGCAGGAAGAGCTGTGAGGTCCCAACCCCATCCACAGCCACTGACATGCCTGACAGGAACCTCCACCTATCCAATAATATCCTAATCCAGGTATTGTCCCACATCACTTTACTCTTGTAAAGAGTGGGAAAATGCTTTTGAGAAAAGGATCTGACCGTCCAGTTCCGTGGCACTGCAGATCGAGGGATTTTGCCATTAGGAATAAGGTAAAAAGTTTGCAGCCTGGACTGAAGTGATGGTAGATAACTCCATCTGCAGTTGCCATATATAGTCATACAAGGAAAAGTCTGCACAAATCCTCCAGACGTTTATGGACTTCTCTGATTCATCTGTCAGAGCCAAACAGCTCCAGCCAAGAGATAGGGAATTTGTGAAACCGCACCGCGTCCCCGCACTGCTGCAACCCGGGGGAGTTAAGGGGGAGAGGAGGAGGAGCAGGAGGGAGGACGGTGCTCCGAAGGCTCTGCTTTTGGTGGGAGGTTCAAGAAGATGAGTAACATTCTGGAGCTCTTAAAAATATATAACAAAAAATTAAAAACAACACAGAAAAGCCCTTGAATTCATTTCCGTTGCTATAACCAAAAGGCGGCTCGCTAAATTTAGCAGTCTCCTATAGACACTCGGCTTGTGCTAGCAACAGTAAAACTGTTTTTCCTTAAGTGCAATTTGTCACCTCCCCCTTCTAAGTTAGGAGAAGATAAGCTTGTATTAATTCTGTTGATTTATTATTACACAAGTGTGTCTCATGTTAATCTGTTACTGGGTTCATTGTGATTCAGCGCTGGGCTCACATGCCTTCCGCGATGGAAAAACAGCGCTCAGAACGGCACACACTCAGCTCTGTCTCTTTTTTAAATCTTCGATCCTCTGTGTTTCTTCCCCCAGACCTCTTCTCCCCCTCCAGCACCCCGGAGCAGTGCACGGTTCACCGTATGAATTTGGGCACTGCTCCCAGCTGAGACCTTCTATTCCAGCACGAGGAGATGCTGCTGCCCCAGAGTGCTTTATGTGGGTTTTCATTTCTCAGGTTCAGCTAACTAAATGCACCGAGGAAGGCTGCAGTGAGATTTTGCTTTCTTTCGTGTGGATGACTCATTTGCCTCTGCTGTGATGTGCTACGGGCAGAGCGGTTCAGCAGGAACATGGCTGGGAAGCACCGTGGGAGCAAAAGTTTGTTTTCTCTTCAGTTGCTTCATTTACAGAAGCGACGTGAAGAGATGTGCGCCGTATTTCGTTTTTATTGAGGTCAGGAGGATGACAGATGGACTTTGGGGTGTTTTTAGCAGGCGTGCTGAATTAGATGTGGTAAATCACAGCGTTGCAGAATGGTTTGAGTTGGAGGGGACCCCCAGAGGTCACCTGGGCCCACTGCCTGCAGTGCACAGCAGCACCCGCGGCCCAAAAGCACTGACACTTCCATTGCAGTCGTGGGAGAGGGGGAAGCTGTGACGATACGGATCAGTACGTGTAGCTGATCACATGCAGGTGTGCTGGTGATTAAGAGCACGGTCTGTGTGATAAGTAACGGCAAGCAGAAGGAAAGTTGTGCAATATCTGATGTCCCTCCAGCACACAGCCTGGCCCTGACTCACCTGTGGTCAGCACGGATCTGGGAGGAGAAAAGCTCTTCCCTTTTTTTAACATTTAACACGGAATTATTATCCTTCCAAACGTATCCTGTCTTGAAAGCAGTGCACTTCCATTTGGGAAGTTTGTCCACTCTACCTCACAGCAATTTTGGAGCTGCAGACCCCCAGGGTCAGGCTGGAGGGCTCTGAGCACCATGGAGCTGTGGGTGCCCCTGAGCACTGCAGGACCAGGTGGCTTCAGGGGTCCCTTCCAACCAAACCACTCTGAGACTGTGATTTGTCATCCCAAGCCATGAAGGTTTTTAGTGGGCACACCCTCCCTCCCTAGCAGGACAGAAGCCCCACGCTGGCACACCGGGTTCAGGCTCCCACCCGTAGCTCAGGTAGGATGCACTGATTCACGCACAGCTCTGCTGGTGGTGGAGGGAAGGTGGAAAAGTACGGGCGCAATTATGGTTTCACATTAAATAGTCCTCGTTGAAAATCCGCCCTGTGAAGCGTTAGGCCGTGTTTGAACTGGTGTTGTTAATTGGACCACAGCACTCATAGGTGCCTTTTCTGCAGAGTCACGGCCCATGTCATTAGCTTCTCATTAGGCACGTTAATTTTTTAAGACTCATAATAATTACCTTTGTTCAGACGCTCCCCGTTTTACACCGAGGTTTTAGTGATCAGCCTTTCATCTGCTTGGAATTGGCTCTTTCCAGTGCTCTCCTACCTGAGTCATTTTTGTTTGAATGATCTTTTTTGTCTCCTAGCAACTCCAGTTTTAAAGTTCCGAATTGTTTCTGTTCAGTGTCTTTTGTAGCCAGTGTTAACTCGCTGGTTTACAAATGGCAGCGAGGTTTCAGCATGGCTCTGTGCACTCGTTTGTGAAGTCGGGTTAAAAAAGAATATTTTTTTATGTTCTATATGGTCTGTGTGTGTAGAGACAGACACACACATATATATGGGTACAACAGTTCTTCTTCTGCACAGCTGATTCTTTAAACAGTTGTGAAGGTAGGCGGTCTGTTTATACGTGTCTGCATAAGCCCAGGATAAACTTGTTAGCTTTGGGTTTATTTGAGCTTGGAAGAAGCTGGGAGAAGATTCCATTAAGATGTGCTCAAGTGAGCAGTGCTGTGAGAGCACAGTGCTGCAGCAGGGACACCTCCACCACTGCTCCACTTTCCTCGTGCCCAGCAGGAGCAGGTCTGCCTCCACCAGCACACAGGGCTGCAGGATGAGCGCGCTCTGGGTTACTGTGCTTACTGGGAGCTCTGGAGGGCAGGAGGGCATTTCCACAAGCGCTCAGCTGTCGGGCTCACGGTTCTGCAGGTCTGAGGAACCCAGCAGCCATCCTGCCTCATTTCGGGGCATCTCCTCCCATCTGAACCCCACAGTGTGTGCCCTGCTTCCTAACATCCCCACAGTGTGAGCGTCTCCTGCTGAATCACAGCTCATGTGTTCTCTCTGCTCTCCTTCCTTGCAGTCGGAGCTCGCACCGACGCAGCCCTTTGCAAATGGAATATTTTTTCACTTCGTGCTGGGTGGGTCCGTACGCTGAAAAATAGGTCAAGAACAGTAATCTAAATCTACTGCTAATAAATAATTAAAGCTAATGGAATTTGCACAAGATCTGGGAGCTAAAATATTTCAGAACGCTGTGGTGTACATTCAGTGACTGTAAATTGGGATTTTTTATTTATCGTTGCGCTGCGTTGAAACGTATCTATAAATGTCACTTAAAAAAGCACATTTTTTGGTGCAGGGAAATAGTGGCACGTCAGGATATTCCAATAGCTGAAAAGTAGTAGAAAATCGTTAACGTCGTGATTCATTCCTTAATGATCAGATTTCAAGTAAATACTTTAGCACCCTTAAGCAATAAGAGCTTTTATATCTCATTAAATCGTAGTTGAACTTGAGCAATAAATGGTTTGCTCGTATGATTTAATTTGTCTTATATTTTAGGAATTAAATAAGTCATCTGAGCTGCGGCACGGCGCCTGTTCGGACAGCTGCCTGGGACGCCGGTTTCAGAGCAACACTAAGTGAAACCAATCAGAGATAAAGCCTTGTCTCCCACAGTGCTCCTCCGTGCATGCAGATCTTGGATGGAGGATCTGTATTTCTTCACAGCCCCCGTCCCTGTCCCCCGTTCCGGCAGTGGAGGGATGACACGTTGCCCATTGGGAGAGGGGCTGACATGAGGGCTCCTCCCAGGGCCGTGCCCTTCCTTCTCCCTACATGGATTGGACGGATCCATGCAGCCCCACACAGCCAATCTGTATGGGGTGTTGTGCTGGGCTGTTGGTTTTGCACTGCTTGGTTGGTTGGTTGATCATCACTTCGCAGCTCTCACAGGAGATGCCCAGAGTTCAGTGCTCAGCATCGCCGGGCCTGAGTTCCTCGTTCCATGTGGGCTAATGAGGAGGAAATGCCACGGGGTGGGATGTGGCAGAGCAGGCACCTGGCTGGTGACAGGGCAGCTCAGGGGGAAATACTGACAGCTGAGCTAATGGTGACACCAGTGCTGCCAACAGGCTGTGGCTCATGTCTGCCATTCCCAGAAATGTGGTGCAGAGGCACAGGAAACAGTGTTTGCCCATTTCTTTTGGTTTGGTTTTGTTTTACAGCAGCACGAGAGTTGTGCAGATGATGAAGGTGCGTGCAGGTCGAGCTCAGCTTCCTGCGCTGCTTTATCAAACCAGGGTCAGAGGGCTCTTGTTGTGACATTCAGAGATAAGCGTTCGGGAAGTAAATGAGATCGAGAGTCTGAGGGGAGATCAGAAGATGCTGCACAGCTTCAGACCTCCAGTAAATTACCAGCACGGCGTTGGTACCCCGGCCACCAATGTGTCCTTTGTACTGCACCGTGTACTGATAGAGAAATAATGCAGTTGTTTGAAAGATGAGTTTGTCGCCCAGGTTTTTCCCGTAGATTTATTCTTGGCTTATTTTCCACAGAGTTATTTTTAATGCGAATGGAAAGGGAGTTAATAATCACTGGGATTTGGATTGTGGCTGTTTAATCAAAATATTAACTAGTTGTTTGTGCTCCCAAGAAGAGGAGAAGGCTGCATTCGCTTCCAGCTCTCAGATTTGATTTGGATAACGATACAGCATCCTAATTCATCGCCTCTGCTTCACATATCGAGTTTGTCTGTGATAGAGCCTTGTTCAGAAAACCACTCCATCCCAATACATCATCCACAGAGAGGGAGACCGAGCACACTCAGGCAGTATGGAAAAGCAGGCGGATGGTGCGATCGTATCGGAGCCCTCGGATGTGTCAGTGCATTGTGCTGATAAATTATCACTGGTTTTCATGTTCAGTTGCATGTACCCTTGGAGCTGCTGTGCTCGGAGGCTCTGCACTGCAGGCTGCTCGTGAGGGCTGGAGCCGGGCACCTCCTGTTTCAGTCACAGCCCAGGCACTAAAGGCCACCACATTGAAACAGATGCTGAATCACACGGTGTCCTTGCTCACCGGCCCTGCATGTTCCCCCTGGCCCAAGCTTCACGTCTTTCTTTCTGTTCAGTTTAGTGAAAAAGAAGGTAAAATTCTATTCTATTCTATGTCAATGTCAGATTTCAAGACCGTGTCCGACTTGGAATTTTTCCAAACTGACAAAAAGAAATTTCACCAGCACAGTGTGCGCTGGTGACTCGTGGCATTCACGATCCTGACTTCTGCCTGTTTGTTTATCTGTACTTCCCTTCGGTTGCGAGCTGTCTGACGCTTGGATGCTGCTGAGCTGTGGGAGGAATTATAAAAGCACCTTTAGGTGCTTCCAGGGGAGCGAGGAGGAGCGGGGGGGCAAGCAGGGCACAGGGACTGTGTGTTCCTTGGCTGTGCTGTCTGCCCAGCAACCTGTGGTCATCCTAGTGGACCTGGCTGGGGGCTGTGCCATCCACAAAGGCAGGTGGGATGGGTGCCCACGTGTATGCCCATGCTTTGGCATGCTTTGTATTTCAATGTGCGTTAAGATTTTGACCCTGAATGCAGGGATTTATTTTACCACTGATGGTTTTGTGTTTTCTTTGATGTCATCGTTGTCGGGCTGCAAAGAGAACACGTTACCCAACGGGCAAAGCCTCCTGCTGTCCAGTGCAGGCAGGAGATGGGAAAAACTGCTCAACCTGGCAGCCTGCTGTGGTGCACACTATGGCACGTACCCTTGTTCTGTCCCAAAATGGACGATGGAAAACATCAGGAGACGTTTAGGTGTAAAAACAGAAGCATTTATAGGTTTGGTATGGAAGAATGAGCTTATAAAACTGTGACATTATCCTCAGCTTGATGGGGATTAGCTGTGTGCTAGTGCAGCAATCAGGAAAGAAGTGAAATTTGGCCGATCATTTGTCTTTGATAGCTTCATTTGCGTTCGGCCCCCTAAGCCATCTCTCAGGGATTGCGAGAGCTCCCGATTCTCCAACTCTCTCTGCCACTTGTCATTTAAATGACAACAACCACTTCTCTAAAAGCCTGCTTTTCCTTCAGCAAATCAGACTGAACCCAGTGCTGAGGGTGTTTTGGTGTGTGCTTCACTGTCCGACTCGCTGCGTGACTCTAGATGTAAACGCGTTATTGCATCGGAAAAGAGAACGTCCCAGCTTTTTCTGGTGACCCACTTTTGTGATGGGGCCACCCATCCTGGGTGACCAGCCTCAGGGCTGCCCTGCTGGAGCCGTGCAACACCAGGGCCTCGGGTTGTGCCTCCTGCACTTTCCTCCTGGCTGTAATGTGCTGTGGAGTTACTGCTGGTGCCTCAACAGTGCGGTATGATGGCAGAAATGGAGTCACAGTCTCAGAGAATGGTTGGGTTGGAAGGGACCTCACAGCCCCCCCAGCTATAACCCTGCCATGGGCTGGGTGCCCCCCAGCTCAGGCTGTCCAGGGCCCATCCGTGGCACCCACATTTCTGAGCCAGGGCCTTCTGAGCTAAGAATTTCCCCCAGACTCTAACCTAAATCTCCCATCTTTTAGTTTAAAGCCATTCCCCTTTTTTCTGTCACTACGAGTCTGTGTGAGAAGCAGGAGCCATTTCTTGTCTGCATGTGAGCAATGGAGAGGGTCCTCTGCAGAGACACAGGACTTCATTCTGCTGGCATGCACATAATGGTGTTTCTGAGAATTCATAAGAAAATGAGACCTGAGCCAGCTGAACAGTGGGGCCCCTGAGAATTTTATAGTAGAGCTACTTCTGCTGTCCTTCTTGTCTTGGTTGTGGAGTAAAACTATGCTAGAAACTCAGGATGTTTCTATAGGCAGTATTTGAACAAATTTAGTAGTACAACATGTTGTAATTCTAAAGAAGAAATACTTGAGTTACAGAGAAACCAACAAACAAAACTCTCATCTTCAATGTGGCTGTCGCCAGTTCTGTGATGGCTGAAGTCAGAGCAGTCTCAAGAGAATAACAAATAAATCAGGCCTTGTACAAAATGACAGCACTCCTAGCTGGACTGCTGGTCCAGTCATGCTTCTTTTTAAGCCTGGCTTCCATTTGTGGGAATTTCTTCAGCATAAGTTCAGAGGTGTAGCTGCTGTGTAGGTAGATAGAGGCATTTGCTTCTAATCGTCTTAGTGCTTCAGCTGAATGATGAGATTGAAGACTTCCAGTGCTTACCTAACATCAGTAGTTTCATTAATTAATACTATCACAACAGATACAGGTATATGTCAGGCTGGAAATGCAGACTTGTTCAAACTTAATTTTAGATGTACTTCTACTTTAATCAAAGCTCCCACAAAATGCAACCACGTCTCAAGTAGTATTCCAGACCTGAAAGTAGCATTAGGGAAAACTTGACAACGACACATCCTTTCACATTTGTCTGATGGAATGTTTTGCTTCTGTCTTCTAGGACCTGCGCAAACAGGTAGCTCCATTACTGAAGAGTTTCCAGGGAGAGGTAAGAGCTTCTGCTTCTCTTGGTGCTTTCATTTTTGCTCCACATGGTCAGTGTGCCCACAGCCTGCCAGCACGCCCAGGCCAGGATGGGAGCTGTCAGCAGGGAGCATTGCAGGGGTTCCACTTCCCTGTGTGCTGGCATGTGTGTGATGCGTTGCATTTGTGCTGGACAAGCTGAACTCATCCAGTCCTGCTGCATTTAGCACTCCTGAACGTCAGCTTCCTGCAGTGACCCAGGTGCACACGTTCGCTTGGTGTGCCTCAGTGACCTGGGGGTTTGAATGCTCAATGAACGCAGTGTGACATATGTGTGCAAAATGTGAAGATGCTACAGACTGTTCCAGCTGTATTTTAGCTGTATTTTAGAGGGCTTGTTGGAAAACTTGAAGTTGGCAGGTGTTGGTTGGGAGACCACCACAGAGTGCTAACAGCTCCAGGGCTGGCTCGTTCCTTGGTGTCTCTTCACATTGGCCCATGAGAAGTGCATGATCAGAGCGATCACAGCTTTAAAAGCCAACAGGTGTTATTTTGAAGGGTTTCTGTCGGAAGAGGCAGCTGAGCCAGGTGCAGAGTGGGGCATTTTATCTGGAGCACTCACTACATGAAGGCCAGATGGGGGCTGCTGTACTCCAGGACAATGCCGTGATGCAGACTGCAAGTTCCTTTTCTCTTTATCAGTGCCTGGGTGTGGTGGGGTTAGGGTTCACTCACACTTTGTGTTCTGCTGTAGAGCTCTGCTTTCCAAGTGAGCTCTGCCACAGCAGCAGCACTTTTGGCTTTGTCTGTCTGCAGTAAGTTGTTAGCTGATCTTGTGCTGTTGCAGTTCCCATCAGCACACAGAGAAATTCAGGAGCATGTTTTCAGAAATCTTCATAGAGAATTAAGTACACAACTCCTATTATCTGTAATGAGGGTTGCATTTCTGATTGCTTGCACATCCTGCTAAATATGTATCCCAAATAAGCAGTGATTTCTCATCTTAAAAGCAGCATGGAATTCTTAGTTTACTCTCTGATTTCCCAAGTACTGCTATAAATAAATAAATAAGTAGAACAACTTTGTCCTTGATATATCTAATAGCAATTTGTGAGAACAAAGAATGACTTGTGTGAGTCCATTTGCCAGTAGAAATTTACACTTCAAAATTGCTCCAAGTGAATTGCTGCGCTCTTAAAACCTTTTCACTTTAGTTTCAAGCTTGCAAAGCACTGACTGAAGTGTATGTATGCTTTCTGCACTGTTTTTTAGTGAAGAGTATGTCTGAGGATCAAGTAAGAACCTTAAATTCAAGTTGTGCTACAGTGAAGGAGTATCCTGCCATTAGATCTTGCCTGTTGGAGCCCTTGCTGTGGCTCATACACACTCTTCCTGCATAGGTATCTGCTTCACTCATGTAAGACTGAAGTTTATGTTGGTATAAATTCAATCTCATAAAGTCTAAGAATAAAATTTGTTGGTAGAAATCCCCTCTTACTGAAGTGAAGCACAAATACATGACAAAATTGTGCTGATGAACCTCTTACCCAGAGATTGCAGTTTCCCTAATCTGTACAGGGTTTCAGAGACCTGACAGAACTGAACTGATGGTATTTGGTATCTGTTTGTTGTTAAGGATTTCTGAGGGCAGATGTGCTGAATGCTTCAGGTGGGCCAAGAAGAGGTTCTGTTCAGCATGTAGGCTTCTCTCCATTTCAAATCCATTGGAGACAGCTTGCCTTACACTGTTAAATTATCTCTGCACCACAGAAGGGAAGTGGCTTTTGCAAATCCCATGTGGGATCCCATGTTTTCTGCAGGCTCTGGGCACTGGGGGAGATCCAGAAGACGAGAATGTGCAGTTCTGCAGTGATCAGAGGCACGCATGCAGCTTTACATGGCCACTGCTGTGTCTGCCTCCCCAGCTCCTTTCTCACCTCCACACTGCTGCTTCAGCAAGCCCTCAGGAGCACGTTTTCCTTTTTGCCCTTCTTGCTGGGGTTGTTTTCTGCCAGGTCGGTGGCTGACACATCTCACTGCAGGCTGTGCTGGATGAGGAGCAGCAGAAGAGCAGTGCTGAGGGTGGGAGGTGCAGCTGGGCCAGCACGGGTTGACTTAAACTGCCCTTGAACTGTGCCCTCGCGAGCACAATGTGACTTGGAGGGGTTGCCTTAAGCTCATGTATTTAAATGTTCTCCCAGTAACGCTTTATGGGACATCTGCTTGTAAACCAGTGGCTTGTTCACTCTTTAAGATGAGTGCACCAATCACTTCAGCCAGTTTCGCTTCTCAGCTTGGAGGTGGATATTGATACCTCACTACCCCCAGTCTTTATTTTCCTTTTGTATAATATGAATTCGTAGGTAAAAAAAACCCCAGCCCCCAAACCGAAACATTCTGTGGATGTGTATCTCAAGCAGTAGAAGTGGCAGATGGAAACAGTTCCAGTTATCCAATACACAGTTTCCATGAGCTGTTGGAGATAGCTCTTTTTGTGTCGGTGCGTTAAGGAAGCGTGGATTTTTTATGATGGTGGTTGAGGTAAAAGCATTATGAAATGAAATCTAACCCACCACATGTTAAATCTCACGTTTGCTTGCTTATCGTTCACCTGAGGATGCACCTTAGTCGTGGCTCGTTCACACTGTGCTGGGCTAAACACGAGGCAGAGTCGGAGGTTTCAGAGCTTTATCATTCAGTCATAAAATCGTTATCTGTCATTTCCAAGTGGGCACGGCACTCCCTCCAGCAGCCCCCAGACGAGCTGTGTTGCTGCCCACCAGGCCATTCTATGTCGTCATGCTTATGGGAGTGGACGGAATCTTACAAATAAAACTTCAGGTTCTTGGGCTGTGCGCATTCGCAGAACTGACGTGGTGGCACGGAAATAAAATGTCTGAATCCGTGTTTGTGAAGTCATCAAATAGATATTTTAAGGCTGGGAAAGGACTTCCTGAGGTCATTAGCATTCTTTTCATGTGGCACAGCAGTAGTGTCCAACAGTAATGCAGTAATCCCTCATTTGGAGAACCCTTTAAGGCCGGGCTCCAAACAACGCTTCATTTCTGTAAAATCCGTTTCTCAGATTCTTCTCACAAAGCGAGCACTTCTCAGAGTGCTGCTGTTCTGATGAGACCACTCCGGCTCCCCACTTAGCTGAATTGCTCTTTAAACTATTAATTTGGTCAGCAGAGTAATTTAATAATTTTCCATATGCAGACAACAGAAGCTGCAAGTCTGTTTGGTGTGCTGGAACTACTAATCACGCCTTTGAAGCAGTGCTGTAATAATGCATGTGCCTACAGAACTTCAGGCGTACTTTCCTTCTGTGTTTTCCAAGGAGTGTTCCTGAGCTGATATTCACCCCCTTTAATTTCCTTATGTTAAATTTACAAAGCTAATTAATACAATTTCTTTCCTGTAGGTTCGCTCCATGATGGCTCAATTAGAGTAGCTGTAGAACTGTGGTTCAATATTCAGGCCAGCTTCGTAATTGAAAACACATTTTCTTCTCAAAAGCTGCAGCTGGTTTGGTTCTGCTCATGCAGAAAAGGATATAACCTTGCATAACATAGGAAATGAACGGTTGAGAGAGAAGCCAAATTCAATTTCAGTCAGATATTTTGAGGATAAGTCCGTGATCTATGGAAGCAAGGGAATGAAAAGTGTGTGTATGTGGAAAGCAGCGTATTCAGCACTCTATTAATCACGGCTAGCCTGGGTGCTGTTGTGTGCTGTTGCGTTAGCGTTGATTCGAGTACAGAGGCTGGAGAGCAGCCAAGCACTCCAGAAGTTAACCTCTTAAAGACCCTGAGCTGCTTTCTGTTGAATAAATGTAATTTTGTGGTCAGAAATAAATGCTTGTGATGTAGCAGGAGCTTTGAAAACAACAGCGTGGCAAAGCTATTACAAATTGCTCCGTGTTGTGGAAGTCAACAGCACACATCAAAATTCAGAGCTCGAGTCGAGGCGATCCCGGCACAGCCATGAATGTCCCATTAAGTCAAGCCATGCAACAAAATGGAGTCAGTCTGGTATTTTTGGTGCTAATTGTTATCTTCCTGGGACAGATCTCAGCAATAGGGATAACAGGCCGAGCCCCAGGCCTAACAGACTGCAGCCAGACACACCAGGCACCGCTCCGAAGCTCTTGCAGGTTCATCTCCATCCTGTCTGGTGTGCAGAGTCCTACAGAAACAGGCATCGCTCCTGGGGTAACTTTATGGAGGGGATCAACCCAAATCCTCTTACTTTTATGTAATTGACAATGTGCTGAAATTCCTGTTGGCAGCTGGTGGGCTGTCTATATTAAGGCTTGCTGTGCTGCTGCCACGCGTTTGGGTGAAATGCTAACAGTGGTGGGAAACTATTTATGCAAAATTCAGATAGGCAGCACTGTTTCAGTTCGCAGTGTCAGAAGTATCTTCTCCTCCCCTTAAAAAAAGAGAGATTGAAGTGTGCTGGAAGGAATGGGGATGGGGGGGCTGTGCAGGGCCGGATTCTGCTGAGCACCATCATAATCCCGTCCCTGCTTCTTCAAGTGCAGAATTACTCCTGTATCTACTGCAGAATTACTGCAAGGTTCTGTACAAGGCACTGCCTGGTTTTGCTTTGCTTTAGTACAGCGGTAGTGATTTTTAATAGGCCATCCCAGTATGATGAACGTGAGCAGAAGATTGCACGTTGGTATTCACATGCAGGTGGATTTTGCACAGAGGCAGTTAATGAGCTCATTGTTGCAAGGACTCAGTTTTAAAATACTTCAAAGAAAGGTTTGGGGCATCCATGAGAGAGAAAAGCAATTGCAGTGCCCAGGTCACTGCTGCAGAGGCAGGAGAAGGCTGATGGGCAGTGGAAAGCTCCTGCTCCTATTCCTGCTTCTCCTGGTGCAAAGCTGGAGGTGAAGCGGGGTGGCACTGGCTGTCACAGTGTCCTCCTTTCTCCCGTCACCCTTTGCTGTGCCACGAGCTGAGTTTTGGTGTGCCCCTCCCTGACCAGGTGTCCTGCATGCTGCCCTCCACACAGAGCTTGGAGGATGGAAGTCACTGCCCTGGGGGACGTGTCCCCAGGAGCTGCTGCCTGCTCGTGCTGAGGGTGCTTCAGCATCCCCTGGTGAGTGCCACACATCCTTCAGACACAGGTGCTTTTGTTGCCTTGCCATGGAAGAACTGACCTGCTGTCATATTCACCTGCAGAGTGTTTTCTCTGCTTCCTTACTTCGTGACATTTTTGACTTTTTTTAGCACTTTGACCCCAATTTGCCACCCACACCTCGACACGGGTTTCACACCATGCCCAGCCCATGCCAGCACAGGACTGCCGCTGGCAGTGTCCCTCACCCCTGCCCCATTACCCACCTCCTCCCTTATGCTGAGTCTAGCAAATGTATGGGATGAGTCAGTTCAGTTCGCCAACATGATGGAAAATAAATCTTCTCTCCTCCGTTGCTTAGTTTTCCATTGAGTCAGTGAGCTGAATCACGCTTCGGCGCTTCTGCGATTGCTGGGTCTGATGCAGGAGGAGCTGGTGGCCCGAGGCAGGAGGGAGCCGGGCTGCTCCCTTTGTGCCTGCCCTGGGATGGGTGAGGAGCAGAGTGAGAGCATAAACTGAGAAACGTTGCTCAGAAATGCAGAGAGAAGCGTGGAGGAAGGCATGCAGGTTATGGAAGGATGCAGGGGAGGCTGAGCAGTAATCGCAGACCCACCGCTGCAGGAATTTGAAGGCAGGGCGGCAGATAGGAAAAGCTGTTGAAACAGAGCTGTCATTCAGCTGTCAGTATCTGGAGGCACACTTTGGGCTGGGCTGGGAAGGCAGATCAAAGGCTGGAGAGCAACAAACAGCTGTCCAGGGAGGAGGGAGTCGAGTTTTCCTCAAGGGACGGCAGCGTTGTTTGTCTGGGAAGAGCAGGATCTATCTGGGCTTGAAAGAAGAAGAGGTTTCAAGGGTTCAAGGTTGCAGCTGTTTTGCAGGAGCAGAACTGAAGTGCTGAAGGATCTGAGTCCCTCTTGAAGCCCTCTCGTTAACATGAGGTTAAAGCAACGAGCTGGGAGATGTGTGTGCTCCCACCACGCCTGTCCCAGGCAGCGTACCTGTGCAGCACCCAGGCAGTGGTGTCACACAGACAGCTGTACCCACCCAGCAGGCCTCACTTTGGTCAAAGAATTTATAGCACAGCTGAAATGCACACAGTATGCTTCAAGCAGCTTCACAGGAATCGTTCCTTTTAATTTTTCTTCAAAAATTCTGCTAATTGTAGCCAAGAAAAAAACAGAGATAGCCTTTTTAACTTCGCTTCTGTCAGCCACAAAACCTCCAGTGTCCTGATGGACTCTGCGCTTTCACTAGCTCTCCATGTCGATATCTGTTGGTATGAGGAAAGGCAAATGGAGCCATGTAGACACTGTTTGCTTCCTAATGCGTGCACAGAGCACATGGTGGGGCTGTGCCTGTGCACCACCGCAGTGACTGATGCACTGCTACACAGGAGAGGTGAGCTCCACTCTCATGGCTTAAAAGGAAGAATGGTGCCATTGTGTAGTGGCAGTAGTACTTGCTGGAACAGCTGTTGGGTTCCAAGGCAAAAGTAAGTTTACATTAAAGAGTTACTGTCACTCTTTTCCTTTTGTTTAATGTGTTTCTCGCAATCCTTAATGGCACTTCAGTAGTTCAGAAAAATTTAAAGTCAAATGAAGAAACTTTGTAATGCAGAACAGTGTGAGAGATGTGTAGGGTTGCTCTGTGAGCGAGTGTGGCTGGGATGGGCAGATGGTTGGACTTGATCTCAGTGGTCTTTTCCTACCTTTATGATTCTCTGTGTAAAGGCACCTATTTAGTTTAAAATTGCAACAGCAATTTAAATTTTCGTATATCTTGCTTATTTTTACTTGCTACTTTGCTTTCAGACTGGGAGCAGGTCAGTGAAAGCTGGCATCTTTTGTGTTAAGGTTATTAATGAGAGTGAGAATTGCAGCCGAAGAGCAGCAATGGAAAGAAGATGAGTTGGGACTTCCACATCCATGTTGGGCATGGCGTTGTGTTTGAGGCTCCATGTATGTGCATACCAAGTTCTTTGTGCTTCACTCCTTCAGCTCTGGGAGCAGCTCTGTGCCTGAGCAGCAGCTCCTCACTGCACTTGACCTGGAAAACTTGGTGGTGGAGGGAGAGCTGCGCCCAACGTGGCGTCTCACCGCGCTCCTCCCTGCACGGCCCCGGGGAGGTTTTAAAGATGAAGGGCGTGCGAAGGAGGGAGGACTCCTCACATCTCATTTCTGTTATCTCCGTGTAGCTCCAGTGGTATTATCAAGACAAATAGTATGCCAGAACTTAAAAGTGAACATATGTTTATGGGGGTGGTAGGGAATACAGAGGTCACTGTTGTTTCTTTCTAGTCACAGAAGACATAATGGGGCCTGGTTCAGATAAATTAAGACGTGGAGCTTAGCTCGTGTCAAGACTGCACTGGTGTAATTATAAGTTGACTTCTTTCTGGGTCCTTCAAGTTTTCAGAGTCAAATAAAAGTGTTCAGCAAGAGTTTTCTAATGTACTTCAACTGTTGGAGTGTGATCTGATTGCAGCTGATCCCTGTTGGCTCCCGAGCCGATTTTACTCAGATTTGAAAAGTTCTCAGTGAGCTTCCAAACACTTATTTCCATGTCGCTTCAGTCCTCTCCTCCCTTTGTCACTGGACTTTATTTATATCTTGCTATTTTGATGACCTTCTTGTCCCGTATCTCCTTACACAGCTGGAAGCTGACATATGTAATTCATTTTTTTATTCCAGTTGAAGTTGTCATAGTGCTTTCCTGAAGATATCAAATAGTTGCAGAGCTCGTTTTTAATAGAGCTTTAAACCAGGCAGCTTCACTGATATTTAACTACTTAAAAAAACTGCCTGGTGGGATTGTTTGGAGTTCTGGTCCTGAATTTTGGGAGGAAAAAAGAAAAGGTGTGAAAGTTCCTGTGATTGACAAACTGCTTCCGTCAGAAAGTCTCTGATCCCCTCAGAATATGTGGTTTCAGTTCTGCTTTGTACTTCAGTCACTGTGTAACTGGCGAGGGGTGAATAAACCATGTGTAACATGTAAGGAGATTCTAAGTACAAGTGTCCTTTATTAAAACGTAAAAAGCTGTAATAGGAAAACAGATCCATTTGGTTATTTTGTAGGAATGGAAGCGCATTTAATCTAAATGCTTTGGTTTTCCTAGAAGGGGCGAACGAGTTTTTCAGAATACAGTGCAGAATCCGTTCTGCAATGCTAATTGTATTTAATAATAGTCATTTAAATGTGGCTGCACTGTGCTGAGCGGCAGCGAGAGAAAATCGTATGTGGGAACGCAGAGGTCCCGAAGTCTGACATATGGTGCTCTGGCCTTCCAAGTCTGTCTTCGTGCACCCAGCAGATATCTCTGGAGTTTTTCTGGTGGCTGCCCCCCCCTGCCCATCTGATGCTCAGGCATGGATTTGTGCTACCCGGTGCTTTTCCAGCGTTGGCACTTTGTTCTATATTCTCATTTCAAATACACTGCGTGTGAAGAATGTTCTGAGTTGCTTATGTTCTCATTCCCTAATGAGCATCAGTCCATCTGTGATTGCTTGGATTGAAATTAATAAATGGGTTATTCAGCAGCACCAATCCCTCGTTCCCTGGCACGCCACATCAGATGCCCTGTGTGGTTCTGGTACCTCCCCACAGCCTTTCTTGGTGAGCTCTGGAAGCACAGGCTGTGCTTCTTGAGGCTTTCATACCTCACGCTCCCATGCAGTTCCCACAGTTGTCCTGACAGTTCAGTTTTCTGCCCTTAATCCTCTCCGCAGTGATCCCTGCAGGTCACTCTCAGCCGTAAGACTAATCTACAGCAGTCACGTGCAGGTCCCGCGCTCTGCCCCCATGCTCTCTGCCTCTCTTCATTGCTCTGACCATCCCCCAGCCCCTTTTCTGCCCACTTCATTCTCTCAGCACGGCCGTGGCACCGAGGTCGGCAGCTCCCTGCCACGTCTCCCCTTTGCTGGCACCTCTGCTTCCCGGCGGCGCGTCGGGCTGGCAGCACGCGCTGCAAAACACCACAATCAAATACTTTCCTGAAACACAGAGACAGTAAACTCTGTCCATTGTTTCTGCCTTATCTACCGAATCAATAAGTGGTCAAAGAATTCAAGGACGTTTTTCAGACAGGACCTTCCTTTTTTTAGTACATGTTGACGTACGCACCTTTAAATGGCTTCATAATATTAGCTACTTCTTAGATACGCAGAAGAATTGGTATCATGCTTTTGTATCTGCAGCTCATCAGATCCTTCCTTGCTTTTTATTAAAATATGGGAACGATAATCTCCGTGCTTTTAGTTTCCTGATTTGAGTAAGCTGCTGGAAAGCGCTGCCAGGCTTTCTGCTTCCCTTTCTGTCTGCACTGTGGAGCAGCAATCCAGTGGAACTGGTCTCCTTCAGTATTATTCAGTAATTGTGAATCCTCCATCTTCCAGTACATTGAGAAAAAGTTTGCAAGAAAGCAAACCAAAAGCTGCTGTGGAATGAATGCTTTATTGTCAGAGCCATAAAGCTGCCCTTCCTTCCACAGTGAAGTGTTAGAGAAAAATGCAAATTTAGAGAAAATAATAGATGGTGGGAGGTAGTTTTTCTCCCTTACCTGGGCTCATTTACCTTCCTAAATGAGCACTGCATGAATTAACTCAGTGTGAGAACAGACGCAAAGCCCGAGCAGCCTGCCTTCAGCTCTGCAGCACAGAGCAGCTTGGTTTCTGTGGGTCTTTGCACGGAAAGGATTCAGAGCTGTTTAGTGTTCAGCAGCAGAAGGTGCCCAAAAGCACATCTTTTCATCTTCTCACAGGTTTAGTGGAAATAACAGAAAAATATGCTTCCTGCAATGAAAGCAGAGCGTGACATCAGAAGTGCACACGGATCCCATTTGTTGCCTCACCCTTAATAGGCAGTAACAGAAAGTTACTGGGGAGAGTGCCTGTCCGGCGAGTACCTGGCTTGCTTCTTTGTATTAAGATTTAAAGTGAAGAATCACAGTAGGCAGCAGTGTTCTTAAAAATATCGATTGCTGTTGTGCAGAAACAGGACTTCAGATTACATTCAGCACAGATGTAGCAGAAATGCTCTTACAAGGCTATAGGAGCTGTACATGGGAGATTAAGTTCCCTCTGTATGTATTATGTTTCTGTTTATTCTTATAGCTGTGAGTACACAAGTGTTATTGGACCAAGCCTAACATCTCCCTTTCTCCTCTCCCCCTTAGATCGACGCATTGGGTAAAAGAAGCAAAGAAGCAGAGGCAGCCTTCTTGAATGTTTATAAGAGATTAATTGATGTCCCAGGTAAGAAGATGAGTACCTTATTTTAAAGATCTTACAGTGGATGTTGGTGTGAATGCTGCTGGGTGTTTTCTCTCTCTTTGCTAAGTTAAATATGAGTTATGTTTTGATTCTGAAACCAAACGCTCCAGCATTGTTTCCAGTGGAGGGAACTACGTACGGCACACTTCATGGCTTCTGTTCATTGACTTGACTTCGCCTTGTTTGTATGAATTGGTTTTTATTGTTAAAATATAGCATGATTCTGAACAGTTCATTATCAGAGGCGCACACTTTCTAACAAACAAAAACACAAATGTCAGTTCTGTGTAAGTGTGATGATACATTTTATAAAGGCCTTTCCTCGGTCCTTACCTTCAACTTTTCTTGAGTTCATTTGGCACACTGATCATTCCTTCCTACACTCTTCTGGGAGTTGATTTGTTTTGTTTTTCTCAATGTTGGAGACATTGCTGTCCGCACAGAATTTTTTATTTTTTTAATTATTTTGTTTTTGTGCAACTACACTTTTTAATGTCCTATCTACAACTGACCTGGCTGAAAGCCCAGTGCTTTCCAGGAGCTCACTCAGCACCAACATACGTACTTCTAACAGTAGCGCGGTGCCCAGTGGCCGGTCCCTATGTGTGGCACACGTGAAGTGATGCAGGGGCACACGATGCTTGTCCCAGACCATGACTGCCCCTCCTTCTCTGTCCCAGCCCGGCCCAGAGTGCTCGTTTCCTGCTATGATTTGGGATGCCAATCTGGTATCTAGTGCTTTGGGTATTGTTCACCCCCAGAATTCCATGGGAGCCTTCAGGTGCTGTCATGCAGAGGCTTTTTTCTGCACTCTTGCATAATCACAGGTGCTGGGATTGGAATTGCAAAGTCAGTCTGAAGCCTGGTGGGTAGGTGGGATGTACCTCCCATGCTGAGGTGGGACATGTCTTTACAGAAATGGAACGTTCTCTTTCGTTTGCAAGAGGAAAATTTGCACCCCCTGTCCACAGTCACACTCCTTTTTGTCCATGCACATGCCTTATGTTAAGTGTCAGAGAAGTATTCCTTTGATATTCTGACTCCACGTAAGCATTTCAGCCTGGCTGAGTTGTGAGTGCAGTGGAGTCTGTGGGATTAGAAATATCTGCGGGTCTTAGTTCCACGTTACGTCCGTGGGTCTCAGAGCATGCCAGCGCCGTTAGAAGCACATTCCACATTCTGCAGAGGTCTGTCCGGTCTCCTGTAGCTGTGTGCAAGCACAGCCAGTACTCAGTGTTTACAACAAATAATATAACAAGAAGGAAAACAGCCATCAGGAATGTACGGCACTGGTAATGGTCACAACGTGGTGGGGCTGAGTTGGGCAAACACACTCATGGCGCAGCACATACAGCCCTCCACACTGGGCATGTATTTGTGGAGGGCTCTCCTCTACAGAGGGTGTAAGCATTAATTTATCGCGTGTGCTGCTCTGCCTCTGTGTGGCTTACACATCTCCAGACCTGTCCGTTTGGTATTTCAGATATTTAGGTAGAGGTTTCGCTCTGAAGTCCTGCAGTGTTTTCTTTTCAGTGTGAGAAGGGAACTGTGATGTTCTGAGAAAGCTATGGCTGGAATGCTGCAGTGGTTGTTTGGCGTTAAGCATCACTGTTACATGACAAGGGCGCAATTTTATCAGACGTTCAATATCCTTTATAGGACCATATAATAATTGCAGCTGAAGTTTAATTCCCAGCAGCCAATTTTATGGTTCTTGAGGAAAGCTTGTGTTCCTCTCTTCAGTAATAACGTGCACACTTTATATAATTAAAAAGGGCTTCTATTTTAATTTTAGTACACAATGATCTGTATTGAAACTCCGGCTCTGGTGCTTTATGGATTCAGCTACGTTTAATGATTTTCTTTCCTGACTTGGAGCAGAGTTTTCACTCAGGCTCTCCAAGTGAAGGATTTGTGGGAAAGCTGGCGTTGGTGCATTTTTCTACATACATCAACTGGTTTTCTCTTTAAGAGATAAAATAAACCTTTCCACGTCTCTCCAATTTTATGCTACTGTTAAAATAGAATTATCACTGGTTTGTGCTGCAAAATGTATCCCTCCTAAAGGGAAGTACGTAGGACAGAAACCTCTTTGCTTTATGTGCGTTTATACAGCTGTAATTCTCTCTCAGATCACTCTGTATGCTTGAGACTGAACATTTTTAATTAATGGAATTAATTTTCTCATCTAATTGCCTTACTTTCAGTATGCAGTGGAGAGGTAGAGAAAAGTGAATGCTGCCACATGAATTGCACTAATCAGCAAGGCTGTCACAACTTACCTTTAAAAATACTGTGAATGTATTTATTGTGAGGTAAGGGGAGGTTGAGTCTGTGTTTTGAGGAAGCTTGCTGCCATCTGCACAAGATTGCTTTCCTTCTCGTTTTATAGAATAAGTGTGCTATGTTAGAGCCCTGGCTTTCAGGGTCTTAATCTTGCAAGCACTGAGAGCGAAATCAGAGCCCAGTTTTCTAAGTGTGTGGAGGAGCAGTGTTCCCATGCAGTATTCCTAATTCTCTCTTTCTAAAGCTTTAACGGAAAGATGTTAAGTGTGAACAGTATTAAAAATGCAATATTTTTCTTTCGAAAAGGAACTGTTCGATACTTACAGTGCTTGTTTCTCTTTCCTTAAACTGAACTTCACTGTGATTTTCAAGTAAAGGTTAAAAGAGAGACCAGAGTGAGTGCCAGACAGCAGTATCTGCATAAACTGCTTGAATTTCACTTTATGCTGTCTCTTTATTGCTGTGCAATTACTGCACAATGCCAGACTTTCATTTTCTTGGCTTTCTGTAATACTCCCGTTACGAATGGCTGCTGCGTAGACAAAAAGAAACAACTTCTGCCTTTAAACAGAAAATCCTCTATCTTGCTGTGGCATCAATTAAACTGAATTTGAGTGCCATCAATCACTCCCTGGAACAGCCGATGGTGCACGCTTTGCAGCGCTGCCCGAAGCTGTCAGAGCAGTACCTTTAAGTTTGCCTGCTCCTGCTGCTCCCTGCTCTTGGGGAAAGCTCACTGCTGTGCACAGCTCCCACACTCAGCCCTCAGCCTCCCTGCCACTGTCCTGCGCCTCGTCACACCCTGCGAGGACACACTCAGGAATCAGGAAGAGGTATTTCAGCATTTGCATGTTCCGAGAGGCAAAGTAGGTTAGCACAGGCTTGCTCTGAGGTTGGTGGGACTGTGCAGCTGTTTAGGGCTGAACTGTACATGGTGCATGTTTCTGCTTGATCTGAATGTTATCAAGAAGGAACGAAATGAAATGTTTCTTGCAGTGTAAAGGGGTGTGTGTTTTTATTGGAGAGCCTTCACAGGTCTGCTGCGATCAGATTCACCGTCACTTTGGTGCTACATGATGTGCATTTTAGCTCAGAGGAGCCCCTGCTAAGGACAGCATAAAACAAACGAGAGGGTAAAAAGAAGAAACACACAATTTTTTTAATGCGTCCTGTCAAAATAATGAAAAGCAGTAACTGTGAGAGATGGCTGAAGTGGAAATTCTGTCTTTCCCTTGCTCCTGGACGCCATAAATCGTGTGCCCAGCGCCGGGCTGCCCTGCAGTGAGGGCTGCAGGGAGGGACGTAGTGTTTGCAGGAGTCACAGCCGTGCAGATTTCACACTGCCCGGCACAGGGCTTTCTTTTCCAAGGGGTGATTTAGCTGAGGAAGCACAAACTCCTTTTAAAATAAGTAATCAATTAAAGTAAACGTTAGTGAATTACTTCTACAGAAAATCTGTTTCTCACCCATAAGGAAAGCTCCATTCCTTGACCAAGGGACACAGTTCCAGCTCCATTTGCTTGCAATCACTTACCATTTAGCCATTTGCTTTACTGCTTGGGCTGTGACAAGACTGCCCGTTACAAAGTCACTCGATGGATGTTCTGTGATTAAAGGTGACAAGAGAAAAAAACAGCTTACATTTCTTTTTCAGAAAAGCTATCTCTTGCTCATGTTGGTGATGACTGTGCATGAAGTCGCCGTGTTCTTGGGTATTATGCGGCTTGTTTGGATTGTTTTGTGGAGCGTCATGTTAAGCAGAAGGTGTAAATGTTAATACCAGTGCTGATAGGAGGAGGTCTGCACAGACTGCCTGCACCCAGATGAGCAGAAGGCTGCACAGTGTGCTGAAATCAAAAGCCAAGCATGCAGAGCCTCTGCCTGTAGAGGAGAGCTGTGCAAATACAATTCAGGAAATTCGTGCTCAAAACACAGCATGAAAAAGTTAATTCTCAGAGTACTTTTCGTTCAGCTAATTGTTAATCGCTTCAGAAACACGGGTTTGTGGTGTAGCACGACTGCTCAGCACAGACCGTGTCTGAGCAACGTTTGCTGTTGGTACACATGATGTGAAAAACTCTTATCAGTTCCAGGTTTGATAAACAATGATAGGTGTCAAAATGATCACCCTTTGTCAAATGAAGTACACGTAAATAAAATTGGAGCTGGAAGCAAAAAATGAAAGAGCTGTTGGTATTTTTGCTGTCCCTAACTTTGCAATGGAAATGAATATTCATAACGAGTGCTTTTGCTCAACGTTAGAGAGAAAACAAATCGGCGTGACAGTGAGTAGTCCTAGGAGGAAAGGAAGCAAAATGAACTTATTCATGGGCAGCAGCAGCAGTGCATACACCACCTCGGAGAGAGCAGTAGGGTGTCTTTCTAAACGCACTTGAAAATCTGATAAAATTAAGCAGAAAATTGGACGTAGTTAATACTTGAAAGAGTGAAAATTCGTAAACCCATGCGGCTGCAGGTAGTGGTGGAGCTTGTGACTGCATCCCATCTGAAGGCAGAGGCTTTGATGCTTCGCCAGCATGTTCAGGCCAGGTTAGGAAAAAAAAAAGAAGAGAGGCTTATATAAACACATTTAAAATGCTCCAGTTTGGGCTGGAGGAGAAGTCTATAGAATAAAAAATGAGGGAATGGAGGCATTGGTGATTTTCCCACAAACTGGTTTGCGAACCTCTGCACAAAGGAATGCCTGAGGTGGGGGGAGAGCTGTGTGGGGAGATTCGGAGCGGCGGTTCGCTGGGGTCAGCGGCTGCTACCCTTAATTTCCAGCACTGAGGAACGTGGAAGCAGCTCGTAATCACTTCAGCCTCCTCCCCTCTGGGGTCGCAGTCCTGCGCCGTGCCTCGGGAACGCAGCATGAAATACCATTTGGGATCTCTGGTGGCTGAGTGCGCTGGCAGGGCACACTGACAGGGCACAGGGTTATTTTGTGATGAGGAGCAAAGCCCGGGCTGCTGCTGGTCTTTACAGTCACTCACTTTATTCTTATTGAAATGAGTGTTACCGTAACTAAAAATAGCATTGATACTTGAATATGCACCTTCCAATTGGGCTTGTCTGATCGCATACTTTTTTCATCCATTTTTCCTCGTTGAATTAATAATTGGATAAATTCCTTTGTAAAAGCTGGAATAAATATTCTAAGGAAGAAATATCCCTAAAGCATGCACTTTGAAAAATTTATTGTGTGGCTGTCAAGCCCTATTTTAGTTGGTAGGCTGGAGGCACGGAAGGAAGAGAGGAGGTGCAGATGAGGGGAAGGATGCAGTGAAAGGGCACAGAGAGCCCTGCAGCGATGGGCACCTGTGCCTGGAGGTGCCACTGCAGCACCCCGTGCTTTAGGGAATGGGGTTAGGATCAACCTTAACCCTGGTAGCTGGAGCAAGGCTGCACATTCAGAGCAGGAGAGGCAGCGTGTGGGTGCACGTGTGATGGGGAACATCAGACTTTCCCTTCCTCGGTTGCAGGAATGTGAAGTGGAATCAGAACAAACCCCTCTGAGTATATACAGAGCTTTCAAACACAACGGAGGGATCTCTTTTTATAAAGAAATGAAACATACAGCGTTATGAGTGATTTTCTGCAAATGCCCTTTGCATTATATTGAGCTCAGTGTGCAAGCAGTAAATTCCAATGTCTTCAGCCATTACAGGAATATTAATGACAAACTGGAGCATTTTCAGTTGCGATGGTTTCTCTTATAACTCACTAGCTCCTGTTTTAGCTGGCACATTATAGTGCCATAAAATCTTGTATCACCTATTATGCGTACCCACTTTGAATATTAAAAACTTCTCCGTGGATTAATTTTGGTTCCTTCTTTGAAAATAAAGGGAACTAAGACGCAATTCATTAAGGAATCAATCATTTACATCCCCTTGTTTGACTCTTTTAGTTACTGGGATGGAGATGCATCTCATGACCTGATGCAAGGCCAGAGGATCATAGACTCATAGAATGGCCTGGGTTGAAAAGGACCTCAAAGATGAGTGAGTTTCAGCCCCCTGACATGGGCAGGGTCCCCAACCACTAGAGCAGACTGCCCAGAGCCACATCCAGCCTTGCCTTCAATGCCTCCAGGGATGGGGCATCCACAGCCTCACTGAGCAATCTGTTCCAGTGCATTACCATCCTCAGTGAAAAACTTCCTCCTAACATCTAACCTAAACCTCCCCAGTCTTAGTTTAAAACCATTCCCCCTCGTCCTGTCACTATCAACCCATGTAAACAGCCCTCCAGCAGGTTGCCATGCTGGTAGGTGAACGAAAGATCACAGAATGATAGAATATCTCAAGCTGGGAGGTACTCATAAAGATTGAGTCCTACTCATGGGTCCACACAGCCATCCAAAAATCAGACCATATGTCTGTGAGTATTATCCAGACACTTCTTGGGTGCCAGAAGCTCGGGGCCGTGCCCACTGCCCTGGGGAGCCTTTCCCATGCCCACCACCGACCCTTTTGGTGATGCCCAACCTGACCCTCCCCTGACGCAGTTGCCTGCCATTCCCTTCTGTCACTACTCACCAGAGAGAGGATGTTTTGAAATAACAGCCCACAAATCTGAGAGCCACATACTGACAAAGGGATCTGTGGGACTGTGGGCGAATTGGCCCTGTTGCATCTCACACCGTTTCAACTGACCCTGTGGGCATCAGAGTGTTGCCACTGCCACTTTATTGTGATTAATGTGGAGCAGAGCCTGTTGTGTCGTGGCTTTGTCATCCCTATTTGAAGGGGCCGTATCAAAACTGGAAAAATTCTGCCTTGCTTTCGGGGCTTAGCAGAATTTGGTGCTTGCTTTCTCACTGGTGAGGGGAGCAGGCACTCAGGATTGCTGGTGGAGCCCTCATGGGGTGCTCCAAGGGCAGGAGGGTGAGGAGGAAGCTATGAAAAATGGTAAAAAAATAAGAGGAGAGAGATCCCAGTGCTGTGGGGTGGGGGAGTAAGAGAATGCATTTAATTCTTGATGGAAGGAAGAACGTTTTCACGTTCTTCGTGAAGTGAGGAGCTGGAGAGATGATGAGCTTTGTTCCAAAAGGAATCACAGCTATCGCTCCTCTGTCCCTGTGCTGCCGGAGTCAGGGGGGAACAGGAGCAAAGTTATCATCTATTCCGCTAAATCTTTGTCTCAGTCTCTCTAGGCTATTCCAATTTACCCCTGAAATTTCTGGGGAATAATTAATGAATTAATTAAGTATGCTGTGAGGTGTTTGAATATTCAAAAGCTACAGTGTAATTATTATTTTTTTCCGAAGCAGGCTTTCAGGTTATTTTCAGACATCATCTCCCAAGGAAGCACCTTCAGGAAACCCAAAAAAAAAAAAAAAAAAGAACTTCTGCGTTGTGGCAAAAGCACCGTGGCAGCGCCGTGTTTTAAAAAGAACGAATAAAAACAGAGTTAAACCCGCTCTAATAACGCGGTGCTGAGGAGGGATTGCCGTTTCGTTGCCCTCCCTTATCGCCTTACTGCCCCCGAAGTTTGGCACTGTTTCCTCACTCGCTCTCTTCGCGAGGAGGGAGCGTGGAGCCCTTTGTTTTGGGAAGGAGCTCCGTCCCAAGACGGGGACAGGACAGATCTCTCTCTCCGCGCGGCTCTTCCCACGCTGTTAAAACAGACACCTTCACACGAAGGCTTTCGGGCGCTTTTGAAAAACG
>VXAB01002724.1:61403-122335 GCA_013399175.1 Odontophorus gujanensis | reverse complement strand
GGGGGGGGGGAGGTATAAAATGGCACTCGAAGTTTTGTAAAGTTCACTTTCTTTCCTTGTGGCATTTTAACGCTGTTTTATAGAAATGCCATAAGAAGCACTAAGATCTCTCTCTTGTCTAATTTGGGGATCCTGTAAGAACATCAGGCTGGCAGCCTGCTGCCTGGGCCTGGCTCTTCAGTGCAGTGCTGTGTGACAGAGCTGTTGGTCCCACGAAGGGTCGCAGACCTCCATGGGAGAAGGGCATGTTGTGACAGCCCGCGCCTTAATGGGGCCGCACATAAATATTGCAGGGACTTTAACTCGTGCTACTGCTGTGACTTAAACTTCGTGTGTAATTCCTTACCTGTATGTCCCCCCCCCCATCTCTGCCACAATAACATTTTAAGTTTGATTTATTATAAATATTTTAATGCAGATAATAATAACGAAAAGTATTTGGCCTAAAAAGCATAAATGAAAAAGCGATGTAGTCATAAACTATGTATGTACAGAGAACAGATGACAAGCAACCTAGATTTTGTATTATGAACGGGGTAATGCCATGAGCTGTTGAAGAACTGAAGTAACAAAATGCAGCAGACTGCTACTTACAATGTCTCTGAGCTCAACATAACCCAGTACTATTCTTTTATAAACTATGAAACAATGCTGGCATATTGAAAAAACACACAGGCTCCTGCTTAATGTGTTAACAGAGGTACAATAGACTTATTATGTGTTTCCAGAGACTGAGGGTGGTCTGAAAAATTAATGACTGTGGTGGTTGAAAATTAAGTGAACTCCCTAACATATACTGTTGTTGATCCGCTGAGTTTGGTGTTTAGCATTCCTCGACAGGAGACTAAATCTTTGCAGCCATTTCAGAAGAGATGCTGGCGCCCATAACAGAAATGTATTCAATAATCTTTTATAAGTCCATTGGACTCCAGCATTTTCCTATCCTGATGGGGAAGAAATCCCAGAATAAATCATGCGTGTACGTGTCAGGTGTGTCCTCGGAAAGGGAGCCGGTGTTGGAGTTAGCATTGCTAGAACTTATAAAATATCTTTTAATGTTTATTCAATTAGAAGTTTAAGGGGGAAAAAAAAAAAAAAAAAAAGAAATGCAGGTCACAAAGTCCAAGATTGATGACATTAAATTCACACAATTATTATTGATCTGTCGCTCTCAGAAAATACAGCTTACATCTCTCTAATCAAATAACATTTAGTGCTCAGCTGCACAGGAGGGCACAATTTTCATCAGAAATTCCCTCCTGCAAAAGTGAAGGTATTTAAGGGACACCAGCTGTCTGTAGATGGTACTGTCTGGATTGTCTTTTTTCCCTCAAACTTCTTGTTTTGAGAAGAAAAATACAAAACTTCTTGATCTCCCCCCACAGCAAACTGCCCTGGGGGTAAATGCCCCAGTGAGGAAGGCATGCCCCGATCTAAAGGGTAGCCTAGATAAATTTAACTATATTTCTTGAATTATGTACGATATGGAGTGAGGAACAAACAGGAGAAGTAGTTACAACTTGTCACTTGGTATCAGTAGAGAAAAAGGACCACTTGTACTCTGAGCTGCTGGAGTTGCAGAAGTGTTACTGTAACCTTACAGTTCATTTTACTGTTTCTTTTTCAGATCCGGTTCCAGCTTTGGATTTAGGACAGCAGCTTCAGCTGAAGGTTCAACGTATGCACGATATTGAAACAGAAAACCAGAAACTTAGGGAAACTCTAGAGGAATACAATAAAGAATTTGCTGAGGTGAAAAATCAGGGTAGGTTGCAGATGTATTCATTTATCAGCTTTTAATGCATGCTGACATTTGAAGACTGAGATTAAATTCAGTTTTATTTCTTAACGGGCAGAGTTGACAGTAGCATTGAAATTCAGTCAAGTATTATTGCCACTCCTGCATTTGTGCACGTGTGGCTTTGGGTTGGAGTCTTTGGATTTCTGGGAAGGTTTCTGTAGCACCACATCAGGGAATGAGGCTGTGACTGCATTGTAGCCTCTTCCAGTGCCACCTGGAAGTGACTCCACTGGCTGAAGTTACGTGTAGGCTGTGCTGCTGCTGGCAACGAGCTGAGTGGGCGCATGGATGCGTGCAGAACACATATTTTACACAGCCATACATGAAAAAGCCCCCAGTATTTCATATATGGGTGCAGGCTTGTACAAATGGAAATGTCACTGTACTCTGTTTTTCCTCAATGAATTATATTGCTGGAGTACATTGAGCATGCATACTTTACATTTACTGTATGAACTGTGCAAAGAGCAGTGTAGAACAATGTGAACAAGCTAATTATGTTTTAATTAAGTTTTGACAAGGCTGGAGTAGATGGTTGTACATGAAAGTCTCGATTTGATTTGAAGCCTGTTGTCTTTAGGACTGTTCAAGTTTTCTTGTACCTCAGAAGAACATGTTTCCTGCACCACGAAACAAAACTTGCTTGGCTGTATGCTTGCTTCCCTGTACGTGGGACTCATCATTTCCACATTCACTACTAAGTTCTGGATCATAGAAGAGGGGTTTTTCAACACATTTGGAGAAATCAAAGCTTTCTTAAACTATGAAGCCATTGCACTCAAGGGGTAACATTAGAAAGCAACATTAGCAACCAGGTTGGATTTATTACATCTCACCTTCAGCAAAAGGAACATCTGTACACCTACATGATGTTAACACGGACAGGATGGCCCCTGGGGAGGACTGATCCCAACCAGATTCAGACTGTGCTACGGGAAGTGTTACTGGAAGCACACAGTAATTGTAGCTCACCGTGCAGTTTTCGTCAGGCCGTGCATCCCATACATGCAGGCATGACATAGGAATCCATCCCAGAAAGCGGAAGAGATCTCAACTTTCATAGTTGTTGCAGCAGCTGCGTATGAAGTGGCACTTTTGTGTTCCCTCATGTGCACTGACTTCCTTTCTGTTCTGCTGCTCTGGTGTTTGCGCTGTGTTTGACGCCAGCGCAATAGTTTCACACTGTTTCAAACAGGAATTAATAAGATATCCAGGGAAAAGCCTGTTGTTAGCTAAGGGTGCTTTGATCAGTTAATCTCTTTGTTTGGAGGGCTGTATACAGGCTGTACAATGCCTTTAAGAACTTCTTCCAAAACTGGTATAAATGGCAGTGGCTAACAAGCTTCAGCTGACCTGAACAGCAAAAGAGGCACTTAGTGCTTGGAACAGTGTAAGGGATTAGTCTGTGCCTAGGGGTGAAAACAGATTTTGTCACAAAAGTAATACTTTTTTCCCATATTTGTGCATTTTTGCATTAATTTTAGTACTCTGTTTCATTTTAAAATAAGGCATTCAGGGTGGATAAGATGCAACTCTGATGATTTCCTTGGAATTATTAGAATAGAAGCTGCTTATTTGGCTCTGAGCTTATTCAGATACCTGAATACTTTTGCACTTTTAGATGTGAAAATACTTGCAGCAAAGATACCTCCAGCACAGATAGTAGTACATCCTTTGTATGTGTGAATGAGCATCCTCTTGCACATGTGAGGGAGCACCCTTCGCTTGTTCAGGAGAGCAGAATTCATATTTCCCAGATCTCAGGAGCATTTCTCTTTGCTCCTTAGGAAAAAAAAAAAGGAAAGAAGCATCATGTCCCTTTCATGGCTTATTAATCAGTAATGAGACTCATCTGATTTTTGCATGGCGAGCAAAATCCCTCTCCTTCATTCAGAAGTAGTGGGTGCACTGGCAGTCACTTCTCCACTCTCTACTCTCGTGGTCTCTCTGGCCAGCTGCCTTCAGTGCAGTTCCCAGCCTGCAGACCTTATCGCCAGGTATCTGCTTTCTGCTGTGACAGTTCCCTAGTCAAGTCTGAAAGTGTGGGCTTTTAAAGGATTACGCTTGGGTTTGGTGGTATTATTGAAATTTTTTTTCCCAAGTACTTAGGCTTTACTTTGCATAGCAAAGTCTGTCTTTCTCCCATATTTCTGCAGAACCAGAAATGTTTTATATCCAAAGGTATTTCTCCCAAGGCATTGTTAATGGCAGCTGCTAATAAGCGGATGCCTTTCACCCGCCACATCTCTCTGTAAGTACGTTGAAGTGTATCACTAGCTGTGAGACTTCTGGCACCCCGACACTTTTTCCAAATTCCATTATTGTTACAAAGCAGACTCTGGTGGATGTCCTGCTCTTCCTCTCATGGCCCCTGTAAGGGTTCGGTCCTTTCCTGTGGGTGGGATCAGAGAGCTTTCACGTAGGAATGGATGAAGGCACACATGATGCTGTCCATCAGCAGCTCTGTGGTGACTCTCCAGGTTTCTGCCTCATCTCACATCCATCACCAGACGCAGCAAATGCAAGAAAGCTCCTTCATCTGAGAGGAGGGTTTATTCAGATTCCCTGAAAGACTACAAGTTCACTCTCAGAGCTGTGACTGCTTGTGCATGAAGCCGGGCAAGGATGACAAGGCAGACTGAGTAACAGAAGTATGCAGGGCTCCAGAGTGTCTGTTGCATCTGATCTGTTGTTAGTCCTGCAGTTAAATCTTAACTGCCATGTTTGTCGTCAGTTGTGAAGCAGAACAAAGTTGTATCCGAGATATGTGTTCAATTAGTGTTGGATTGCATCTGTGTATGAACCATGGTAAAACTGCCTCTTTTTACATGAGCACAGTTAGGTGAATTAACTGTCCTATGTATAAATGCGTACTTAAACCCACACTGGGACATTATTAATTTCTACTCAACAGCAAGCTAATTCAAGACTAGTCAATAAGGTGATATTATATTTTACAATTGATTCTTTTTTTTTTAGTCGTGTTAGAGAAACCTTCTCTCTGCTTTCCAGCAAACTGCATTGATCCTTCTCAACATAAACACTTAAAGTTCAATTTAACATTTAGGGAGTAAAAGGTCTCTGAAGGGACTCATATCCATTGATTTTGTGTCAGAGTTGAAGAGCTAAAGTTTAAAACACACTGAGCCTACAGGGTAAAGAAAGCCTTGTGTTGTGGAGCCACGTGGAGCCATGTAAACTCATTCTTTCCCTATTGTTTTTCTGTAGAGGTTACAATAAAAGCACTTAAAGAGAAAATCCGAGAATATGAACAGACCCTGAAGAACCAAGCTGAGAACATAGCTCTTGAAAAAGAACAAAAATTACAAAATGATTTCGCGGAGAAGGAGAGGTGAGTGTGCATGTGTCCTCTGTAGGTATCGCAGAAAAAGAGAGATGTGTTTTTCTGTTTACTCCTTCCATCCAGGATCCTTTCTTTGGTGTGCTGAGACAGGTCATTTATTGAGGGATTCTGATTTATGTGTTCGACACAGAATCATTTGATACTCAATTTTGCACAGAAAAACAGTTGTGAAAGTGTAGGAGTAAAACAAGGACGGATTGTTGCTTGGCAGTAGTGTTGTGTGGAGGGGTGTCATGTTCAGAAGAGTGCAAACCTGCTTTTATTCTTCACTGCCTGCATTGTCTTGTGGCACTAATCTTTCTCCATTAACTAGCAGTGTAATCCACTCTACTGTGCCCACTCGCTGTGTCAGACTATCCTTGTGCAATAGGTACAACCCTGATATCTCAGATGGAGCACTGTGCCCAGGAGGTGCTTCGCTCCTGCTCGCAGGCTCGTTCCTAAGAAGAGCACTTCAAAATAGCTTGTGTATTCTGGTGTTAAAATTAACAAGTGTTTTAGTTGTATTTTAGTTTTTACATTATTGTTGTGGTGTTGTTTTTTTTTTTTTTTAATTTATTTTAAGCATCCTGGATGCATTCTAATCTTTTGCAAGTAGTAAGGAATGTTTGAATCTTAGAGGTCAGTGAGCAAACAAATCTGGCTGGGTGAGACCAGGAGTTGTAAGAGGGAGATCTTTCAAGCTGAGTTCCCTACCTTGAGAGTACATTTCTCTCAGGGAACAATAACATTAAGGGTAATATATTCAGCTTAGCGTAGAAGCCCATCAGTTTATGTGAGCTTTTTAGTTGGTGCATGGATCACTTAAATTCAGAACTGAGTGGGAAGAAGCTACCTATCAACACAAGGCTTTTTTTCTGGTCTTCAGTATGTGTAGTTGCTCTCTGATAAGTAGTGTGTAAGCAGTGACTTTAGCAAGTACAATTTAGAAATACATAAATATAAAGCAAAATGACAGGTCTTAGAATGAAAAAAAATTTAAAAAAAAAAATGTATGGTAGAGATTTTGAGTACTCCAGGTATGTAGTTTGGGTTGAAGGGAGCTGTCACACGTTTCATATTACTAATAGTTACCAACCTGGTCGGCCATGTTGGAGAATAAATGTATGTACCCTGCAGAGTGCCAGTCAGATGGTGGCATTTTTATAAGGCATTTCACAGTTCCAAAATGTGCAGAATATCTTAAAAGCAGTGTCGCAAAAATAACGTCTTCTTGGAGATGCTGGACAAACTCCCTTTTAAAGATGGGTTTTATTACTACTTTTGTTAAGCTGTTAGCATGGGGTGTAGTGGCTGTGTGGAAGGATGATGTTAATGTTCATTGCTGACACACACCAGAAAATACTTTGGTCATAAGAAATGTGAGCGTATTAAAGGTCTGATTATGTTATATAGAAAATATCAATGTGAAATTTGTTTTGAAATATGTGGATTTTTTTGAAGTAGCTAATAATGTTACTGAAATTGGCATCCATTATAGTTGTGATGAAACAGCTGCCTCATCTATCCAGTATATCACTTATGGCAAGAAATTTCTTCATTATGACAGTAAAATGGAAATGTATCATTCTCCTTGTACTAACTTTGTACAACAGAGGGTGCTTGGTGACAATTTTCTTAATGTGTGTGACATTTCCAAAACAAATTATGCTCAAGAAAACCTTCCACTGAAGTTGTCATTTATATAGCAGTCAACTCTTGTATAATGTTCACAGCTTATGTTATGAGGTGGCTACACTGCTAAAATTTTAATAAGTGGGACAGCAAAGTATGAACAGGATTGCAATGTGACATGATTCATGGGTCCCATTGAAGCACCTTGTAGTCTGTGTGGTGTTGTCAGTTGTCTGATTATGGTGGAGACAGTTAATCACTTTATCTTCCAAATTTGCAAAATACAAGTAAGTTGTTTAACATGATTGCATGTTCTGTTCTCACCTCTTCTCTTCCGTTTACAGAAAATTGCAGGAGACACAGATGTCGACAGCCTCGAAGCTGGAAGAAGCTGAACACAAAGTTCAAGCTTTGCAAACAGGTTTGGCATCGCTATTCTGTCCTATACCAATGCTCAGGCTGAAGGTGAGAGGACAGAGATCCTCCACTGAGTCAGGACTGTGTGTGAACCAGCTCTCACACACACAGAGATCCAGCAGAGCTCGAACGTGCTTTGTGAATCAGAGCTTCTTTGGGGCTTCACACTTTAAATGAACACTTGAGTTGCAGCCAGGCTATTGATAAATACAGTGGGCACGGCCAAGCACAAAGCACATACAGCTTTAGAGCATCACAGCAGTGGAAAAGGCCATGGAACTTTTCATCCATGTTGTGTTTTGCTCTGGTTTCACACCTTTCTGATCTACGATAAATATTTATTGTGGGCTGGATTCCGTGTGAGCCCAGAATCTCCTAGTGTGTCTTGCCTCTTCTATGACTTACCATTAACATTTCTGTCCATCTCTACACTCTTACGTATTCCAGGTCAGGATGTGTTTGGTTTTGTTCCCTTTGAGAATGCGAGAAGTTTTATTCCCTTAATTATTGCAATAAATGTTTCAAACGAATAAGCAATTTAGCCAGCTTAATAAGAAATGAATAATGTTTTGCTTTGTTAAGCAGAATAGAAACTGGAAATTTTTGTAATGTAAAGGTAATACCAAAAGAAAACGAAAAATAAGAAGATAAATTTCCACTCAGTCGTAATGGCTTGCCTAGGTAAGAAGAGAGAGCAAAGAATTTTTCATCAGGAGGTATAGGGCTTTATTTATGGCCGAATTAAAAAAATAAAGTAGACTTTTTGCTTTTCACTACTGTTACAGCACTGTAATGCTTCATGTTTATGCCTTTTAGCCTTGGAAAAAACCAGAACAGAACTGTTTGATCTGAAAACAAAATACGATGAAGAAACTACTGCAAAGTAAGAATTCACTGTTTTGTTCCTGTTTCTTCCTTCAGGGTATCATTGCTTTTTTTATTTTGTATCTGCCTATTGGAAACGGACAAGGTAGAAGAGGTTTAGGAGTTCACTTTTTTTTTGAAAACATTGTCATAATTTGGTCTCCTGTAGAGAGTTTATTAATTCTCGTGTTTTCTTCCACCCAACAATACACTTTTCCTGGCCCACATGCTGCTGCATTCCTGATTTAATTCTCAGGTGCTACATCAGCTATGCATCTTTTATTCTGTGTCTCATATTTTATTTAGAAATTGGGCACTTTCAGAATTAAGATATTTTCTGTGATTATGCAGTCTTGCTGAGAAGAATTAGTTTACTAAGGGATATCTACTGCTTCCACAAGCACCCTGATTCTTTCTGGTTGTGGCATAACCGTCATTATTCTCCCAAATCCATCCCAAACTATACAGAATGATTTTTTTGGCTGGTTGTTCCTTTTTTTCAAGCGGAACATAGAGGTAGTCTCAAATATGTATGTCCTTATCTTCTTAATGCCTACTGTACTCAGTTATCCCTTGGTTTTATCAACAATCAGTTCCAGAAACAAAAGGCACTAAACAGATTTCTTCTGTTTTTTCTTTTCACCATTCTTATTTATGGAATTGTAGTGATGAGAAGAAATTCTCATGAACAGCAGCAATCCCAGTATTAAGCCCAAACAGTGCTTTCTTCTGGAAATGAGGTGGAACAGAAAGGGGTGCCCTCTGTAGGAGCAAGGTGTGGAAGGTGCGGTCACATCCTTGTGCCAACTGCCCATGTCACACCTAGGGCATCAGTGCCACCTCCTTTTCCAGGTAGGAG
Organism: Odontophorus gujanensis; assembly: GCA_013399175.1. NCBI lineage: Eukaryota > Metazoa > Chordata > Aves > Galliformes > Odontophoridae > Odontophorus > Odontophorus gujanensis. The sequence goes on along the minus strand of VXAB01002724.1, from coordinate 113,416 downwards.
GGTGATGGGTGAACAGAGAGGGAAGCCCTTCCTCCCAACCATGCCACCTGTTTGGTGATACAGAAGGAGAACGCTGTTGGCAGTCTTTGTACTGGGGGGAAAGAGAGACTTTAGTGCAGACTTGGTGGGAGGAATGCCATGCCTTTGTTTTGGCCTGTAGGAAAGTGGATATCTGGTATGGCACATGGCAGAGTGAGGTTTTCCAGGACCACTTGAACTCGCAGCAAGTTTTAATTTCTTAGTGTGTGGTTCTGTGAGCAAAAAGGATCCAGTTCCTCGCTGAAGAACACAGGGAGCTTGGAGCTTACAGCACTCAGTCCATAGCAGTTAAGAATCAGTGTCTGGGGTTGAACTACCTTTTACATCATTAACAGTAATCTTCAAAGCATATTTTGGTTTTTCCCTGTAACTCTACTCCCCTTCAAATTCTGTATAAGGTGATAGAGTGTATTTTTTTCCCTCGTTGATTTTGTCCTTCTCTAGGAGATGTATACTAATGGTGTTTCTGACGGAGCCTTAAATTACTGCAGATCGCCTTTATTTCCCTTTCTGTTCATAACTGATGCTTGGCAGCTCTGTTGCTGTGGTTTTTGCCTTGCACACTTCTGCTGGAGCAGGGCTCAGTGGTTGTAGGCTCTGAACCTTTTAACGCCTCACTCCTTTCAGTGTTCTTGCTTGCAGTGTTTGCTTCAGAATTTACTGTTTCCCTTAGTAGCATGATTTATCTTACACTGTGCAGAAGATGTACTCAAAACAGTTTGTTTGCACTTCTGGTGTGCTTCATTTTCTCAGGGAGGGTCACACAGAAATATTTTCTTACGATCTTGAGTACGATTCTTACCTAAACATGGAGAATTACATCAAATTAGTAGGATCTGCAGTAGCAAGTTTTATTGTGCTCTGTGGCAGAATGATTATGAAGACTTGGTCTGTAATGTAGAGACCATGGAGCTGAATCCTGAAGCAGACATGAGGCATGTTCTTTATCCCCCAAACTAATACACTGTGGAAACAAACTTGTAGACTATAGTAACAGCAGAACTATTTTATCGTTGTTTTTGGATATTTACAGCAGGAATAGTTCTTGCATAACAGCAGTCATCTGTGGTGGTTGTAGCCTAAATTTTGCAGTATGGAAATCTAGAAAACCATGAAAAGGGAACTGAATATAGACAGTGAGATTGAGACATCTATTTTAATTGTAAAAGCTGGGAGAAAAGTTGAAAAAACACCAATAAAAATGGTGAAAGACAGTTTGAGTCTCCTCTGAAAAGAAACTCTCTTTTGATCTGAGTCTGAAAAGCTACTTGTATTGCCAGTTTTAATTTTGTGTTTTAAAAACATGTGATTTTTATCTTAGGCCAGAATTGTTAGTTTTACAGACACTTATTTGATGCAGATGAATTGGAATGCCTTCAGGAAAAAAAAGATAATTGTCAATTTTTTGAAGCTAAAAGTACTTTGAAGATTGTCAGTTTTTGAGTGAATCTGTCTTTTAACTGTTTGTAACTCTGAAAAGCTTTCAAAAAAAAAAAAAAAGAAAAGGAGAAAAAAAGTCTTCAGTATCAGCGTGAAGGAGTCTGGATTTCATCCTGGTGACTGGTGGCTGTGATCTTCAAGTTGGAAATCGCTATGTCAGCTTGTTTGTTTATCTTCTGGTGGTGGTTTCAGAATGTCCCGGTTCAAAGTGCTGAGTGCAGAGGGGGCGATGGAAGTAACTATCTGAGCTTGATGCCAGCAAGGCACCTTCAACTGAGGTTGGATTCTGGGCTTAAAATCTGCAGTGAAACCAGCTCCTTTCCTTAGAATTGGCAGAGATCACCCTTCCCTTTGGCAGAAGCCGGGCACTGCGTGGGGCACATAACCCGTGTGCAGGGTGCTGAAGGTGTTAATGGCAAAAAGAAGTTCATTATGTGCAGTCGTTGCAGTCTGTCAGCTGGAATATCAGACGCTGAATTTGACAAGATGGCAGCAGAAAAGTTTTCCATGTGTAGGCTTGAAGTAAAATGTAATTAGCCTTTATGTGCAGAACAAGGATCCATTGATGAATACAGCTGGTCTTTGTTTTCTTCTGTCATTGAGTGTGGGAGGTAAAAGTGTTCTTCTTCATGTTTATTAATACAAGATTCCTTAGACAAATGGCAAGCACAGTTTAATATTTGTTGGAACACAGAGGGGCTTGCCAAAACAGTTGTTGTGTAAGAGGATTTCAAGGTTTTCAGATTATAATCATCTCTGGGTTAAATAAATGAATGATTACTCTGCCTTTTTCAATTAAAGAGGCACATCCTCTCTCGAGGCCTGATACTGATTTTGTTTGCTGTCCCACACATTTCTATCAGCAAACCTGGTTTTAACAAACGCTAATGAGTTTGATCTGGAGATTCTACCAGAGCTGCAACTGAAAAGCAAACTCAGGCTTGAGTTTCAGGAAAATTAAATGATTTTTTTCCCCTAATACAGCAGATTTTTTTTTCTGTCTTTGCCCTTTGTAGAAAAAAGTAAATAAAAATAAAGTTGTCATGTGCATTTCCTTAGCTTTCTGAGGACAAACTGTTCTCCTTGCTAACAAGCTCTTCCACTTCTGTGTCCCTGCAGAGTCCTAGCTAGTGTTCAGGTTCCCAGCTGAGCTGCTAACTCTCGGAGCTGGGATGGTCCGATTCCAGTTTTAAATAGATTCCAGAGCCACCTCTTTGCTGCTGCCCCTCCTCTCCCTGGTGTAAATGAATTCTAATTGGAAAAGGCTCTTCAGTTGTAGCACATGCAGTAGGCTTGTTACATCGCTGTTAACATGTGGGTTGAGGCTCCCTGCCTTTGATGAAAGAAAATATCAAATTTCACAGAAATGCTACATTTTCACCAGTAAATGTTAAATAGTCTTGTGAGGATTTTAGGTACTGCACCCGATCCTGCAGTAAAAAAACCTTAGAAAACAACACAGAGCAGAAAATGTTTGGGTTGAGGTTGTCGGTCAGGGCGGCTTTGCCACCGCTTTCATTCCTGTGTGATTTTCTGGGGGATGCCAACTTTCTGATCTTTTGAAAGTGGTGCATGTGTAGAAAGTGAAATGGAGGAAAAACGTTCTCATATTTACCATAGGATTCATCCTAAATCAGTTACTTTTAATAACTTATAGAAAAACATGTAGTTTTCCAATATATGAAGCAGGAAACTGTTTTCCATTTATAGATTAGGCTGATTATTATTTTTTTTTGCAGTGCAGTAAAGGATGACACAGAGGGGCATATTTGTGCAGCATCATTAAGACTGAACACTGGTGCAATATTGCAGATTGCCTCCACCACATAGATCCAGCTGACTGGTTTTAATCCTGGACTACATTTTAATGAAAACGAAATCAGGAAATGACGAGAGTGCAGTTGATGAAAATGTGGTCTGTGAGCTGGCAGTCCCTGCTTTGCAGTACAGGAGAGAGATTTGATGTTTGAAGGCCTGACTCTGTAAACATGGCTGAGTATTTATATTTAGTACTACTTTTTTTTTGTGGTGGTCACACACCTCAGCCAGCGAGGGCGAGGGCACCAGGGTGAGAATTTATCTCACGGAGGCCATCTCTGCCCTAAAGAGCTTACAGTGTAATATCACGACAACCCAAAATAAGTTAATGAAACAAATGGGTGGAAGCTCAGGAGCAGGAGCACAAAGTAGCGCTTGTTTTCATCCATGTATCCTGCTTGAAAATAAATCCTCAAGTAATCTGCACAAAGTCAGAGCTGGGTGACAGATGGGGACTGCTGAGGAGGGAGGCAGGTGATGCTGGAACGCAGGCAGGAGGGCTGCAGGTGGAAGATGTCTCCTCCTGTTACCTGCACACCAGTGCAGGGTGCATGAGTCACCCGTTCTGGGGACAGGAAGAGGGTGTCTGGATGATGTGCCAAATGCAGTGGCAGAAGGACGCAGTCGTACATGGTGGCTGTTTGGGGTCAAGGGCAGTCCTGCTCACTGTTCAGCAGAGCTGTTCTTTGAGCAGCAGTGTAGAATTAAGTTTGAAATAGGTGACTTTGTGCAGGAAGGAGTGTAGGGTTGGACTTGGAGACAGGAGCAGCAGTTTTAATCATGAGAATTATTTCTGCCTAGAGTTACGTGACAGAATTAGGGTTCAAGTATTCCTGTGAAATCTTCTGTTACACTGGGGCAAGTCTCAGTTAACTCTGACTTCAGGGGAATAATTCCCAATATATCCTGAGAATTGAATTTGGCCTATGAATTATTTATTTTAATTTTTTTAAACCTTTCTTGTTTAAGTACGAGATCATACCAATATATCACATTCCAAATGTTTGTAGTCTTCCATTCTGACGGTGCTCAGGGTCAAACTGAATAAAAAAATAAAGTTGTGCTCCCTCCAGCATTACATAATTACCATGATAGATGTCCTCAGACGCTGCTTCCCCCCATTGAGCCTGAAATACTGTAGTTAGAATGGTTGTGTTATACATGACATGAAATACCTTCTCTTTGCTGTGCCTTTAAGGTCTTAAAGTTTCCTATTTCCTGTTCTTTTGATGAGTCATTAACTTCTAATGCTAGTCTCTGGAATTACTGCTGTACTTGAAATGATTTCCCTAAAAACAGGAGATGGAGAACTTCATAGGCCGTGTGTCTTACAGCCTTTTCTCTTTAAGTTCTCTAGTCATATTGCCATCATGAAACCCAGGAACAGCATTAGTGGGGAGATGAAAATACAGGAAAGGTGTTCAAGTGAACAGTTTTTTTTAAAAAAAGGAAGAAATTTGAATGCCTTGGATCTTACAGAAAGCTCTGCATGCATTTTGAAGTTGAGATTTTTTTTTTAGAGGTTTTAATTGTACCTTGTGCAAAACTGGATGATCACTATATATCATTAATATATTTCTTAAAAATCAAGTAGTGGAGTTCAATGAAAATACTTTGGAGATCTGCATTGTTTTTTGATGGAAAGCTCTGTGTGCAGCAGAACTGGAAAGCTCCTCTGCAAACAAATTGTTGGGGTTTTATCTTAGTAGGTTTTTTTTGTTTTGTTTTGTTTTGCAGGGGACAGTGGTCAAATGTTGTGTTTGGCCTACAGTCAGACTGTTTGCTGAGAGGACTGAGTTACAGCACTGCCATAACACACTCACAAACCTTTGTGAAAGGCTTGCTTTCTAACTTTCTTGTTAGCGTCTACTTTTGGGTAGGGAGGTGGAGGCAAGAGGGGCAGGCATGGTGCTCAGAGGAAGCAAGTTGGTCTTGGTTAGGATCAGGAAATGCACAGACATGAGGAACATGAAACACAAGCTGGAAAAAAGAATTTTCTTCTTTTTAAGTTAAGCATTTTTGAGAGCCCCGTAGAACTGGAGCGTTTAGTTTATAGGAGTTAGTGCTGTAGCTGGACTGTGTTATCTCTTGCTAGGCTTATAATTAGTTAATGTAACTTTCTGACAGCACAGAAGTGCCCTAGGTCCTTACAGGGCTTTTATTTGTTTGTTTTTTAACCTCGAGTGAGACTATTCAGTTCCCTTTTCTAGTGTAGCCTAAAAGCTGGTGTTATTCAACAGCCCAAAGTAGAAAAAAATAGCCTTAGGGTATTCCAGCATATTCTAGTCATCACCCAGTTATGTTATCTATAACCTTGGGTTGACATGAGATCCTTAGCTGGAAGTCTTTAAATAAATATGGAACATTGCTGCAGAGGGTCTTATAGCACTGTACTTGTGTGCTGGGTGCTCAGCTGTGTCCTGGGCCTGTAATCCAGTGGGCAAGGTTGGAGCTTCCTTGGTTTGTGGGTCTCCATGAGGCAGGCAGGGGCAGCGCTGGCCCTGTCCTGTCTATCCTTACTTGCCCTTGCTGGGGCCAAACCTCCTCAGGCTTTTGTGTTGTTCTGCTGAGCAGAAGAGACCCTGAATATACTCCTGCTGTACAAGGCTGACAAAAGCAACAGTGTCACTGAGCCAGGCAGTTACCACGTAGCCCTTCCTCACTGCCATTTACTTCACCCTTTTCTCCCTGTACTTAGTAGATGGATTCCAGCTGCATTTCCCACTCCCACGCAACGACAAAGCAGGCGAGAATGTGAGTCACGTAGTGTACGTTGTGCTGCCTCATTGAATGGAAAAAGATAGAGAGGAAACTTCGCAAGGGTCCAACCACCAAAACACAGCGTCCTGGAAAACAGCCTTTTCTTTCTGCATTTAACATCTTTGGGAAGCCATGTGTGCTCTGGGAGCTTGGGGATCTGCTCCCCTGTGTCCTGCCTTGTTCCACAAAAGCAGCTTCCACGCCTCTCCTTCGTTTTCATTTTCTTATTTTGTTTGACTTCCAAGAACAGGACCACGGTCGTAGCTACTGTCAGCAACGGTGTCTGGTACAACCTTCATTAAAGTGTCCATATGCTGTTTCCTCATTAGACAGGTTTTTCAGCATCTCATTAAATGTACATATAAATTTACCTCATGCCTTCCCCACCTTAAGAAGTTACAGTGACACTACAGCTGTAAGCCACCTTACTGTACACACAGGGGCATTATCCTATCCACCTTTGCTTTAGAAGTGTATTTCCAATCAGTTTTCACCATGTTATTCATCGGTACTGTTGATTTTGTGTTCAATAAACATTTAGGTGTTGTTCTAAGGTTTAGTGGGGAATTATCAGTGGTAGGTAGACAGTTGGACTGAGTGATCTTAGAGGTCTTTTCCAACCTTGGTAATTCAGTGATTTTGTGTTAGGAACTTTCAAGTGTTCACATAGCTCAGGGTGAAGGCTGCAGGACAAAATCCTGCAGCTGCCATCTCTGCCATCAGTGCAGGAGCTTTAAAATTTCTGACAAGGATTCCTTCTGCCCACCTGACATAAATCTTTTATTTCAATTTTAACCCTTGCCCTCAATGCCTGTGGCTGAAGCACAGCTTCGGGAGAAGCATCTGTGTTGGAAATCAGAGGTGCTTGTCCTGTCTGGTTCAGCCTCATCCTGGAGATACCACTTTTTGGAACTCAAAAATATTGTCTCACTTATGGGTCCTCAGATCTCAGTTAAAAGAGAAGACCACCACGTGAGACTGCAGTTTTGTATGCCCCAGAAAATATCTGGTATGGTGAAAATGAATCTCATTATCTTAAGATTTTTAAAGTATGTTTTAATGAATGTGATTTTTAAAATTCTGTCTCTGAGTAAGGAAGTGATAATCCCAAACATGAGGAGCTAGGAGCCAAGACTGAGCACTAATTCAGGGATTTGGAACAGAAAGATGTTGGGCAGCTTGTGGAGCAGGAGGGATAAGGCAGTGTGGTGCAGGCACTGAAACCAAGGAAAACAATAGACAACATGCAGGCCTGGTAATAACTTCATTAGCATTCATGTAAAGCATTAAATAAACAAATGCATTTACAATCCTGTAAGCCTGATATTACTAACCCCTACCATTTATCTAGTGTGTTTCTGCAGGGGCAGATCATAGCAGAGGCTAATTAACTGCTTTCTAGCTCTGACAGCCTTTCCTCCTGTTCATGTAGCATGTTGGGAAATGGAGTCACACGGAGTTTGGTCAGGCAGCAAAGGGCAATCAGTACTGCAGCAAGAATCAACAGTAAGAAAGCAGCAGCTAGAAGGAAGGCCTGCTCCTTCCCTTTTTTCACTTAGATACGACTTCTTGTTGCTTCCTGAATGCTCACTGATTGAATCTCGTGAGTTTTAAATGCCTGTTAGCAACAAATTTTTAACATAAAGTTGGACTGAAACGCTGCCTTAGGGTTACTGATCCTTTGTAGCAGTCTTTCCATGCCTTGTAGTAGCTGGCCTCTGGTTACTTGTGATCACTGACTATACAACTTGTCCTAATTCTTTTCCCTCTAACTAATGAACTTCAAACTGAATGAGGGATTCCTCTCTACCTCAAGAGATTTTTTTGCATCTGTGGGGGTTTGTAAGCTGTTCTGGGCTTGGTTTGGTTTGTCTTGAATTCTCTCTGGGCTGCACGTGCTAGATGACAAACTGCCATCCTCCTGGGTGAACTCACGGGGGTGGACCGCTCCTCCAGGAGCACTGGGTTGAAGTCAGTTGTGTTTCCAACTGTGCTAATGAGTGTGGGCCTAATTTAGTTGGACACCTGTAACTGTTTCCCTTCAGGTGTGTGTGACACTGTCCTTGCAGTGCTACACAAGCTGTAGCCTTAAGTACAAAGCAGTATTTATTTGTTTTACTCGAAAGAAAGCACTCTAACTAAGGATTAAAACTAAAAAAAAAAGCCTTGAAAAGTTTCTTAGAACTTTATTAATTCCATTAGAACTTTATTGATTCCATCACCCCACCTGAAGTGGTCTTTCTGTGCTCAGTTACTCAAAATGAATGATGTTCACATACACACATTTATCTGTGTAGCACCGGAGCAGCGTTTGTCCATCTGAGCTTTAATTCAAATTTCAGTGCTGAGAAGAGTGAACCTTTCTTTTACAGTTGGTGCAGGGGAAGATTGTAAAACAGGGAGCTTTCTTTCCACGGTTCCTGAAGAAACTATTTACTGATGTTTCATTTCCTGCATATTTCTCCATTTACTGTGCCTGTATTGTTAACCTGCCTGAGACAGTGGTTACACCAGATAACCTGAGGGGCACATCTGCCTTTCATTAAAATGTAACACCCATCACTGTCATTGCCAACCATGTCATCTTACCAGCTGGGTTGCCATAAATTGCTGTGAAATGCATACAGCCTTAACCAGCAGTGAGGAGAGCATAACTTAACTATGGAGTCACTAACCATCTTAATAAATCTAAATGCACTCTTTGCTGGAGACACTTCAGGGAAAGCAGCAGCAGTTCCTCCAGCCCGTTATCCCACGTGGTCACAGTGATGCAAAGGGTGAGTAGAGCAGTTGTGAGGGGGGGGATGGCTCTGCCCTGCACTGTGCTTCACCCTCAGTGGCTGGGAACCTGTGTCTCATGTAGAACAAACAAAAAGCACTGCCAGGCAGCTGGGTTTGCAGCCAGAGTGCCTATCGTCCTCGTTCAGGGCCATCATTAAAAGATTTCATGAAACAGCCTTAAAAATGAAAAGTTTCCTTTCTGAGAAAGAGAGAGATAATTGAACTCATTGATTTGTTTCACGGTTTGTTTGCCCTTTCATTCCCTTCCTGAGGTGCTGTTTGTTGAGGAATGTCTCCAATTGCCAGAAAGACAGTGGGGTGTCTAATATTTCCCCGGCAGCTCTCCTTTCAGCCAGAGCACAGTACTGTGGCAAGCCTCTGATATGAATTTTTAATGCAGAACTTTATAACACAGCCCTTGCAGCACGGCTGCACTACTCTCTTGAGCTTTCAGATTTAATGCTCTGATGAACAGAGCACAGACTTGGGGCATTCGACAGCAGTCAGAATTAACCCCTACATTTCCGACTGCTGTAGCAGTTAATTTCCCTGTAGATTAATACAGCAGTGGGTGGAAAGAGTCCAGATACTTCTGCGTTGGAAAAGTATCACAATGACTTGGAATTTGACTCCTGAAATTGTCTGTGATACGTATTTTTAGCCTTTTCCCTCTCCCTCTAACAAAAGGAATTTCTAAGGCTATTTACTCTCCCTTGGCTCAATAGTAATGCAGTCATTCTGTGGTGGGTATATGGGCGCTGCCCTGCCTGGTTCCTGATCTCTGATAAGGACACGCTGGTATGCTGGATGTCCACAAAGGGGAGGAAACTGAAATCACTTTGTAATGCATAGCTGTAGATTAATTTACTGTAGAAGTGTTCTTCCAAATAATTTTGTTGCATTCCTGGTAAACCTGAATTAATTCTCCCGTACTGTTCATGCCACTGCACCCGCTGCTCATCAGCTTTTCTAAATCATTCTTTTACTTATTAAACAATACCCGTCCTGTTCTATTATCTGGGGGAATATTCCTCTCCAAATCCTTTAAAGCCTGTTTGCACAGTCTTTGGGGTGTTTGTAGACAGCTCTTTCGGCAGCAGAGCGTGTCACAGCCAGGACTGGCCTTTTGGGGACCTTGGCAGGGGTTTGTTGAGAGAAGAATGCTGCATCTGTAGGTTTAACTTTGATAATGGAAAAGAAGTTTGATGTATTTAAATTGTGATAGAACTGATGTGAGCCAGAGTGAATTGGATGGGACACAGAACACACAGAGGTGTTAATGGCACTTGGGAGTGAGGCTTAGGAAGGAGTTTGTGCTCTGGTGATGTTAAACCATTTGCCTTAAGCCCTCGCGAATGAAACGTGTGAGTTGCTCTCAACTGATACCACAGAAGTACATTTACACTTTTTAATCATAAATCAGCATCTCTGCTCTGGTGAGACATGTACACAGTTATTCCAGATGAGGTCTTTTAAGCAGCTTGTCTTATTGATTATAGGCCCAGGATTGTCTTTACTTCTCCCACTGTTATTACTGACTCGCAAGATAAAGGTTTTCAAAGCTTGTTGTTAAATGCAGAGAAATCCCATCATTTCATTCAGTAGATCTAGGCATCTGTTAACTCTACTACTATAAAAAAACCTTGTATTTTGATAGAAATTTCCAGGCTTAGGGAAAGGACACTGCTGTTTTCATTAGAGTTCTGGTAATTAGCTCCTACCTCTTATTTTTGTTGTGTCAAGTATGCTACCTTAAACAAGTCTGATGACTCAGTTTTGCCATATGTAAAAAGGGCACATGGGGTAAAGCAAAGCTTTATTAATGTGGATGGTCTTTCAGCCCTTGGATAGAGAAGTGGAAGTGCTGTTCTGATTCTTGCATTGTACCCTGTAAAAATAAATGTACGTAAATAGAAGTAAGTAAAAGCACTCACTGACCATTCGTTTGAACAGTGCCATCCATTAGGTCATTCTGTGATGAATGGAAATATTCTTTCCTGAAGACTGCACCAAGTGAAGACGATGCACGTGACATCTGTTACACTCAGCAGTGCAGTACCAGCAGCTGCCCCATGGTGCAGGCACTTCAGCTCCCTTCAGTGGGTGACTTTAGACATAACAGTGCTTTTTATGACTTTACCTGTGTGTTTAATGTGGGAGTCTGTTGCCTTTACTGAGTCAAAGTGGAAACGTTTATTTAATGAGTTGTAGCAGATTCTAATATGCGTAGTGGTAAGGTTGAGGAGCATGACTCAGAGGAAGTAAAAAGATCAACAAATTCAGTGCCTTTAACTAAAAGTTCCTTGCCGTCGTCCTTCCCACTTGGGGGAAGGGAATGAGGGCTCCAGAGGACAAGGGATAGAATCTCCTGTCCCAAATCCCGGTGATGCTGCCCAATGCTCACTCTCTTGACCTAAATCCAAGCAGTAGGCAGAGGGGCTTCAGGAGCCTCTCAGCTTTCAGTGCTACTCACTTTCTGTGGCTTTGAAGTTTGCCTGGGTGACCAGGATGATCTTTTCCTGGTACTGACCTGAGATAAATTTTTGATTATTGTTTTTTTTAATTGCATGTGATCAGAGAAAATTGGCTGCTGTAAGTTATTCCTTTTAATTAAAGATTTTGAGGTTGAGATATGCAGGATCTGAATCAGGGGATACAGAATCTGTGTCTGGACTCCTTACACTGGGGAAGTAAGGACAATGGCTTCAACTGGGGGCTCAAAGCCAAAATTAATACAAGTTCTGCTTTTAAAAATGCACGTAAATGACTGTAGTGGCTTATATTTTTAGGACAGAGATTGAAATAATTAAATTGCAGCTAAGTGCGTAGTATCAGTGTCTTTGAAGATCACAGTGAGAAAGTATTCCTTAGTAATATAGAGCAGCACTTTTAATAACTTCACAGTCCCGGGTTGTTTCAGGTTTGTGGAGCCAGTAGGGAAATGTGCATTAGCATTGCAGCTCACCATCTGAGTGTGACAACAAACAGCTCCTGCTATGTGAATGCTAACAACTGACAAGGCATTGGCTATAGCCATTTGCCAGTTTAATGGCTTAAGCAGCTTAGTTTTAATTAAACAGCGGCTTCTGTGTATGGTATCAGGGAAAATAATGTTCTGTTTACAGCTCAGTTGTTTACTGTTGTCCCCAACTTGTTGAAGATACCAAGTTTCTCTGTGTTAGTGTTCAGCTTGTGCAGTGTCTGCCGTTTCATTGCAAACTGTGTAACAAAGGGGTGTGGGCAGCCCTGATGCATTAGTTAATTGCTAACACTGCATCGCTGTGGTGGCAGCAGTGCTCGTGCAGGCAGAGCTCCATGCAGGGGCTCTGTCCCAGAAATGTACACGCTGGGGATCCAGGGTGGGTTGGATCAGAGCTGTGTGTGGGAGATGGGAGTGCAGAGCTGGGGGCTTGTGATAAATCCTTGCCTCCTGTCAGGACGTGCACCTAACATGAAGCGACTGCCCTAGTAGAAGGGGAGGGTTGCTTTTCTATTGATTTATTTTTAAAATTATCTGAAATTAATTTGAGATATACCACCAGGAAAGAAAAAAAGTCATATCCTTCGCATATCAGTCCCTAGTACCTGGAAACAAGAAACCAGCTGTTGGCTCGCCGTGCTGGAGGTGATAACCCTGTCACTGCTGCTAGGTCCAGAGCGAGGCAGGTCGGTGGCGAGCAGCGCAGAAAGGTCACATTGCCAGACACTGTTCCTTTGCTTAATCACACTGCTGTTCAACTGATAGCTTTTCAAAAAGACTTTTTTATTTTACAAAGAGTACGTGGCGTGGGATCACTGTATTCTTTGGCTGATGTTCCTTTCCTTCTCAGAGAGGGTGGTGTAACGTGAACTCCTGCACAGCAGATGAAGGTTTAGCGCTCGGGCTGCTTCAGATTAGACCTGTAACATCATGCGTGCACAACTGATTATCAGCAGCCTGGATTTCAGCGTTGTTCTTTTCGATTTCTGTTATCAGGTGGTGTCAGCCATGGCCCCCGTTTCCCTGTTACCTGATCCTTCTGTGTGCTAAAAGCTGTGAGCTCCAAATAAGTCAAATTACTTCGCAGGAATGTTTCTATCTTCTGGGTTTTTTTTTCCTTATTTCCTTTCCCTCCAGTCCTTAGATACTGTGAAAAACTTGGAATCCACGTGCATTACATGCGAAATCTGTCGTTCTGGTGTTCTCCCTGTGTCAGTGAGGAGATGACCAGGGTGTTTTTGTGATTAAGAGGTAATAAAAATCTGTAACGCACAAGGTTTAGTTCAGGTTGTGCTTATTGGGACAAGTGTTTCTCATCTTGAACTAAAACCTCTTGAGACCGACACAGCCTAGCATTGTCTGATTTATTTAATCACATTTACATGAAATCAGATACATTCGTCGACAGAGAACATTGTGAGCAAATTGAATGAAAGCATTACTCAACAGAATTTCTTTCTTCGATAATAGGAAATATCCAGTGAGTTTCAGCTAGCAGAGCTGCTGCCTGTAGCTCAGGAGCAGACCATCCACGAAGGAAATGAGGGCCAGACAGCTCCTGCTATCTGTGGCTTCTGCTAATTCCCTGCTTGATAAATCCACTTCCGGAGCTCCAGCCAGTGTGCCTGAGGGACATTGCTCATTAGCCAGCAGCGCTGGGAAGTTCCTAACCAGAGGCAGGAAGGAGTGACCCGTGTTGCTGTTTGTTTAGGAAGATAAGTGATGGTCTCTACTTGGGCATGTTTGGAGAACAGGCTTCAGTGCTCTCGTTCAGATGGGGGGTGCTGAGCTGTAGCTGGGGCCACTGCTCCCATCAGCACTGCAGGAATATGCCTTGGGATAACTTCAGCTGCTGCAGTGGCTACTGCGCTAGATGCACACCAGCTTCTTCTAGTTGAGTAAAATCAACATTAAATTAGTACTCACTTACAAGACACACCTTGAGGGAATTGATTGATTTCATGCTCGTTTCATTAATTCTTTAGAAGAAGTGCTGATTGTTTATTAAAAGTGAGGGGCTGTGGATTTAAGTTGTGTCTGTATCTGTTGCTGTCACAAAATGTGCACACAAATGGCATGTAGTAAGTAATCTGCAGAGCTCTGTCAGCTTTTCCAGTTGGTAGTCAATTAAATTTATCCATAATCTTTCTGTATGGCTGTGTGGATGGAAATACACTCACCAGTGACTCTTTGTGTCAATTAAAAATTGTCTCGTCCTTCTCAGAAGTATAGAGATGCAGTGGTTTTCCTCTGGTCATGCAGGTCTCTGGCATTGCCAGATGGCACATTACTGATCTTTCCATTGCCTTGGCAAAGGATGGAGATCTTGTTGCCAGTCACCACAAAGGGAAGACAATACATTAGACTTTCTCAGGGTTGTGTGCTTCAGAGCTTCTGATATAAAACAGTTTATCCTTTTCTTTTTTCCAGAACTATCTACGTTTAAGGCTTTGTTTTGTACACTGTTACAAATACATTTGCTGAATGCATTAGTCATTTACAGTACTTAGATCCTGTAACTATTAAATTGTTAACATTTGGAGCCAGCTATAATTATCTCTCATTAATATTATTTTTAATGGGCATAGTGCTTGCTTTCCTAAACATTTGAGGGATCTCTAAGGTATCTGTTACACTGCAGTCGTGCTGTTTGATTTCTGTTTATCATGCTTGTTTTCTTATTTTTCTGAAATACTGTGACCTCTAGGAACTTCTAGTCTGCATGAAGTGTTTTGTTCTCAAATGAATATCCCAGAGCAAAACGTACCTTGAAGGTATGGCCATGGAGAATCCCATCTTCCCTGACCTCTTTACATTCAGTTGCCATCACTGGGCACCCACACTGAGTAAAGCAGCTCTGTAAACCTGATGTAAATACCCGTTGACGTAAGTACTTGTTTTTGATAGCAAAACCAGTATGAGAAGTGGATAGTACCAATCTGATCACCGGCCATTCTACTAAGCATTCTTGTGGTTTTTTTTTGTAATGCTCCAGTTAATTCCAGTTAGGAATATGGGTTTTTCTTTGACTTCTGCTTAAAAGTCTGAGTGGGCTGTGAGCAAATCACTGAGGAGTTGGTTTTTTTCTAATTTCTTTTTTGATTTTTTCTTTATCTGAAACCAGAAGTGGTTGACTTCTAAACTAACTGCACTCTTCTTTCCAGTGTACAGTACTTACTGGGAGTGCTGGAGGGACAGACAGATGGACAGTGGCACTGATGTTCACATCTGGGGGACTACCCACAGACCAACATTTCTTAGAGCTTTTAATTATGAACCTGTGGGTTTGGGGAGTGGTGCAAGGCCCTCAGCTGTGCTGCTACTGAGCAAGCTCTGTGTTGATGCTCTACATCAGTGATTTTCAGTGTGTTCTGCAAATTCCTGGAATTCCTCTGCTTATTACCAGGAGGTCACAAAAATAACTGTGAAAAGCAACCAGTCATTAAGTGCAAATGTGCTGTGCTAATGTTTCATCCTTCGATGGAAAATCTGAGGTAATCAGGAGATTGAGGAGGCTGGAAGCAGTATTGTAGATCCCCTGGTGTATGAGTTTTAGCTGGGACTCTTTCAGAACCTCTTGTGATCCTCTGACGCTGCTGGATTATCCCATACAAGAGCACTGAGTTTCTTCTCTTTTCCCAGTTCATCAGTCTGTCACAGTTGTTGCTGTAGTTTTAAATGCATGATACCTTCACATTGAGTGTGATGGACTGTCTTAATGCAGCAGAAACCCATTGCAGCATGGGTCTTGTAACTGATAATGGGTGTACTTTCACCCTCTGTGAAAGGCAGTGGCCACTAAATATAGCATAGTGAGCTGTTTTGGATTATGTAACACCTCTGTCTGCCCGTACTCTGATTAAATAATCTATTTTCTTGGCAAAGGAGTAGGACTTAATTTTCTGTCATTGATCAAAACCATATTTGAGCTGTGATACCAATGACTTATTTGTCTTGCTGCTTGTTGGATTGATTTTTGTCGCTGCATTGGTGGTAATGCTGTGGTGTGACGTTAGCACAGAGCCAAGCCAGGTGCATACAGCACTCACCCAGGACACTGTGCAACAGCCTCTCTGTTAGATGAATGTGTGTGCACAGTAATGTAAGCCTTGCTCTCTCTCTTGCATCTTCATTGCCATTTCTTTGGTAATGTATTGTCTGATACCTATACTAACGAAACTTGTGTATATAACCTCTTTTTCCCCCACATTTTTTGTAGTTCCTGTTTGCTCATCTCTTCTGCCTGAAGTTGTTGAGGTGCTGCAGTGAGAATTGTGGCACTGAGTACATCACAGCTCTGGAAGGAACTGCATGGCCTGGGCTGTGTGCAGCATAAGGGGCCAGCGAGTCTGGCCCTATCCTCTCTGTTTGTTTAACAAACACTTCAGGAGCACAGTAAGGTTCCCTGAATTACTGATTTACTGCTTAGTGCCATAAAAGGAGCTAAGCTAGGGAAAACAGAGGAAGACTAGATACACTTTGGAAAGTTTAAAACTCTTACACAGTGTAGACAGTGTAAAACTCTTCTACAGTGTAGGAGCTTGCACAGAATGTCCAATGTTGAAAAGAAGTGGAAATTACCTAGCTGTGTAGCTGTGCCCTCGTACATGCTTGTGCAACGGGGAAGCACCCAATTGGTCCCAACAGACCGAAACAGATAAGCTGCATCTTTGCAGCCGCTGTGTCCCCATGGCTTCCCATCAGGCGTGCACCCTGGTGTGCAGGTGCAACTCAGTCCACATCCAACCCCTAGGGCCAGATTGGCAGCTAGCAGGCTGGCCAGCTTGCCAGGTGAGGATTTGAGTGCTGTCAACTTAGTCATGAACCATGTACTGGTCTTGTGACTCCAAGACACATTGGCTAATGGAGTTAGAATTGCATTAAAAAATAAGCAAATCCAAAAGGGAGATCTACACTGCCTTACCTCCTTTCTCTGCTGCAGCTGTTCACACAGTTAGGAAGGATGGTTTTTGTCTGCTGGAGAGGTTTGTGAAATCAGTGTTTGTCTGGATGTAGCAGAATGGTTGAGGAACTACCATTAGCAACAGAAGACTATTTCCAGTTCAAACGTCACTTCTGTGGAAATACTAAACCTGTTACATAAAAGGTTGAAACAGAATAATCAAACAGTTCCATGCCACAGCCTACAGTACTCGTCAGGCCTGGAGCTATTTCACTTCTCCTGTTTTTTAAAGGCTAACAACTGTTGAAACAGTGAACAGGAAAAGTGCTTCTGTGAATAAAATTGCAAAAGGTTAAATTAGAAAATACTGCACTGTCGTCCTCCAAGGTCCGCAGCAGTACTCAGTGTTGTTGGTTTTTACCAACAATCACTTTCAGTAATTTCTGTGTCTAATACAAACCTCGTTTTGATTCTGTGTAACAGGCACTGTCAGTCATATCAGTGAGCATCTCTTACCATACGATGCAAGTGAAGGCTTAAGTTGGAAAAGGACAGAGTGGTTTTTATGTATTCAGCAAAGATGTAAAAATAATACATGCCAGCTGCTCTGCTGGTCCCAGCGACTGGCGTGAAGCTGTGTTGCTTCTTTCCCACACAGCAGCTAATTGGGGCCAGCCTACCCAGCAGCAGCTCCTGGGGAGGTGGAGGCTGAGCTGCTTCTCTGGATGCCCCACTGGGGTGAGAGCAGGGCTGGAGTAGGGCAGGGGCAGTGGGGCAGGCAGTGCTTTCATCTGCAGACAGAGAGGTTCCTCTGCATCTCGGGTGATCGTTCTCCCTTAAGTACTAATAAGCTGTGCTTGTGCTGATTTAGGCAGTACCTGCCTCTTCTTGCTCCTGTTTGTTTTCTCAGTTCAGTGTGTTTCCTTTCCCTCCTTTGTTTCTTTCTGCCTGTTTTTTGTGGTTTTTTTTTTTTTGTTTTTTGTCACTCAGGTCAGCAAGATTCATGCTACTGATAGCAATAAACTGTGAAACTGCAGTTATGTCACTGTTCTGCAGTTTCAGAAGTAATGCTTCCTTTCAGAACAAAGCTAGAACAAATTGGGAAGAGAGAAAACTCTATTTGTAATTGGATACGTTATTGTAAAGATACCAATCATCCTGGTTATTAATCTTCAGCATAGCTCATGGGAAAGGTAAAGCCTGCTCGAAATGTGGTATAACACATCCCCCATCGTGGCTTATGCTATTTTCAGCCCATTATTGGATAGAAGGACATCAGTTGCCTTTATCAGAGACCATGTAATGCAGTTTTCTTCAATAGCCAGAAGGAAATGCTTGTTTCAGTAGCTTGCAGAGAATAGACACATCACCTATATTCACTTCTACAGCCAAGAGCACTAAAGCATTCAAATACATCTCCCATTTCAATGCTGTGTTGCTGCAGAGTCCACATTTAGCCTTTCTTGTGCACAAAGTGCACATCCTTAGAATAAGTAAAGGAAAAATTAAAAAAGGTATATTTTCTTGCACACTTTTTTGTTGTTGTGCTTAATGATAAAACAATGTCCAGGTGCTATGGGAGCAGTTGACCAGGTAGGGAAACAGGATATTAGCATGTACCAGTTAGTAAATGCTTGAAGGGATACAGAGGGAGCTTGCTAAGCCTGACTGGATGTGTTTTATCTTGTTTCCTGCCAACATATCCTTCAAAAGCCCATAGGATGCTGTTGTAGTCTTCATTGTGGCAGTTACCAAAGTCAGGTGTGATAGGGTAGAGAGAACTGGAACTTTTCAGCTAAGACTGGGACAGGTGTGGCTTTCTCTTCTTTTGTCCATTATATGTACGCTAGCACTTGTTCAGACCACTGGAAAATTACTGTTCTCCATAAGGTAGGAGCTGATGTTCTGTCATTGCTGCAGTGGTAAACAGTAATTTTCCTTTGATATATGCCTGTGGAGTGGCACATGTACATAAAACTGCCTCACTGTACTGTTTTATTTTCAAACTGATTTAAATCTGTTTCACCAAATATAGACTGAGTTAAAGAAAAGCTTTTTATAAATTCTTACAGTGATGGACAAAGATACAAAATAAATAAGTGGAGAAATTAATAGCTATCTGTATTTTCCAAATTACTGAGCTCCCCAGCTCTTTTTGCAGTTAAGGGCAGAAGATGCTGAGTGTCTCTGAAAGGAGCCCCTCAAGATGAAAATGGTATGTTGCTATAGTAAAAATTGTGAACGGCGTCCAATTTTTGAGGCTATTTTTGTTTGAAAGCAAACAAATGCACAGAAATATGTGATATGAGCATTCATATAGAATGAGAGAAGATTGTCCATTTTGTTATTTTAACTATTCAAAACGTAGTCATTTTTTGGATGTACATGAAAAACAAAAAAGCAAAAAAGTCATCACCACCAAAAAGTCCATGACCTTGCCCAGGAGTATACACTCATTCACATACTGTAACTCCATTGACATTATTAAGTTAAAATATTTGTGTGTATATTTAGAGGATCTTTAATCAAAGCACAGACCATTCTTCCTGCTGATTCTTCAGAGTTTAAAATACACCATTCCCTTAAAAAGGAGCAGTACCTAGGATGCCTCCAGTTAAGGTATCTAATTTTGGATATGTGATCTGCTTTAACTCCATCAGTAGAAATAAGTAAACGTTGCAGGTTGCTTTATTTCCAAAATCACATTATGTCCTTTATTGTTACTGTTAGGTATTTGAAGAAACAGTTATGAAACAGCTTATGCAAGTTGCATAGCAGCATAGGTAATCAGCTACTGGTCTATAAGGAAGTTTTCATTTTGTATTCATTGCACTTTTTTTTCTTCAAGCAGAAGCAAAGCTGGCAATTTCTGCCTTGGTGCAGTGTGAGCAGAACAGAACAGCCAACCTTAGCACTGCAGGAGCACAGCTTTCAGCCCAGCTTTCCAAGGAAACAGATCTTCTATGGCCTTGTGGTCTGCTTTACTGCCAACCTGCTGAGTGCTCAGCGTGCAGTTGGTCAGCTAACCTCCTAAATTAACTTGTGATTGACTTCAGTGGAAATTAACAGCATTAAAGATCCCCAGGACAGGGAGCTCTGGTGTCTCTGGTAGGAATTGGGAGTGGGTAGGAAAGACAGACAAGTAAGCCATGTGAGTGGAGGGCTGCACTGGGAGAGCAGCAGCTGCCTGTGCTGGTTGAGCAGCCATGTCCATGTTGCTGGAAAGCATCCATAATCCGTAGTGCCATTTGTGAGGAGGGAAGGGAGGAGATGACATTTAGGAGACAAGGGAGTGACCTAGAAATATTGTAGGAGGATGTAGCACTGGGGGGCAGCTACAAAGCACAGATGGGACAGCTGATACTATCACAATAGATACTGTCCAAACAACATTATTGGAACAATCGATAGGAAACAGTGCTTTATTTGTATTCAGGCTTACAGGAGAATGTGCTATTTTAGCCACTGACTCAGCTCTGTGTAGAGCATCACAGGAAACAGCATGCAAGATTTCAGGGTCTCAGGTGAAACTCTTGGCCTATTTAATCTGATTTTGCAATAGCACTGACTTGTTGCTTTCTGTTGAGAATTTTGCTCACTATGGGAATTCTATAGATTCCAAATCATGAAAATGCATGAGAATGAATGCACACAGCTCCACTTCAGAGGCCCTTCCTTGCTCTCTTCCATCAGGCCAGTGCAAAGCACCTTTTTGGATCAAGCCAGTATTGACCAAGCACAGATGATAGCTGGTCTGTTTAATTCTTCAACAAATTAACTGACATCAAGAGCTCTGCAAATAGACTGCAGAAATGGCCAAATCCTGGCAGTAGGAATAGGCAGCTGGAGTGGACCTGGAGCTTTTAAAGTCCCACTGATTTGCACGACATGTTCTGGAAGTCAGTGAAGTTGATGGCAGGTGGGAAAGTGTTCAGGCTTCTGAGCCTAGGAAGAAATCAGATCGAGCTACCATTAAGAAAACAGCCTCTTCCCAAAGTGGCTTGCAAAGGATGGTTTAGATTAGGGTTTCTCCACATGTGGACCACAAACCCGTTAGAGGAATAAGTGGGCAAGAAATGTGTCCTTTACATTGACTGGCATGAGATGCACTTTCCCCCTTCTTCTATTGGGACAAGAAATAAATGAGAGGATGGAAAAGGTGGAGAACAGTGGGAAACTGGCTTTGTTCACGAGGAGAGCAGCTTTATCATGGAAAGACCTCTACGGCGCACGTTTGAATCTTTGGGAAATAATGATTTTCTTATCAAATCAAACTGCAGAGAGTGCCCAAAAGAACCAAAATGAGTACAGTACGAGGACAATAAGGTTTAATAATGATGCCATCTTTGTGTGATTAATAAGACTGCTGATTTCCCACATCTTATCAGCCGTCTGTAACTCTGCTTTGTGTATTTGTTATCTTCATTTTTTGTTGTAATGTGGGTAGATAAATGAAATACCATGGAGGCAACAGGAAACAAAACAAAAGTAATCAAACATGTTTATCACTAGAGCATTAAAATGGCTGCTCTGGCAGACACCAGATGAATTATGCAATACATAACTTAATTCTCTGGGCCACAGATGTTTCATTTTTCCTGCAAGAAGATGATTGAACCTTGAATGACAGTTTCAGGCAGTCTTTGATTGCTCTGTGGGTCACATGCTTGATATGACCTGCATTTGAGTTGCTTTCTACACGCTGTTGCTTTATAAAACATGTAAAATTGACATCATGTTGGCTGCTCAAGGCCAAGTCAGGAGTAATTCCATGCTTTTGATATGCTTTGTGTATGAGTGAGGCAGAGGGAAAGATGCCTGTGTTTAAATTCTGATGTGTTATTGAATCAAGTGGAGTCAGGAGGGGGGAATTGCAGCAAGCTCTTTCAATTTGTGATAGGAGGCACTAGGAAATACAGAGTTTGTCATATCTGTGTCATCCTGTATTGTTAGAAAATCTTCAGAGCTGTACTATTGCATCAGGCAGTGGCTCCTGCTGCCCAGGAGTGCAGATTGGCAGTGGCGGGAGAGCAGGTAAGGATGTTGGTTAGTCTAAATCAGCAGCTCTGAGCACGAATGTTCTGCATGTTCTGAACCTAGAGATTGTTTTCCTCACCTTGAGGACTTCATCCTGCAAATGTGGTGGGTTTATACTGATACTGGTGCAGCATGTCGGTTGCAGTGTCTGTGCCTCTAGGTTCTAGTGCAGGCGGTATTCAGACGTAAATACGTCCAAAATTAAACATCCAGAAGGTCTCATTTTCTCTGTAGTGTCTGAAGGCAGGTCCAAATGTTTTCACCAGAGCTGCATTGCTGAGCTGCCTCTCCTTGCCTGCTGGCTTTAGAACTTGCAAGAGGATGAACCCTTGCCTCCCACATGAGGTCTGAGGCTTCTCATGTGCTCCCACAAAAGCTGGAAACTGATTTTTTAGATCACTGAGCAAGGTCATTTGTTTCTGCAGGTTTCAGGTGCAGGCAGCCCTCTTTGAACTCCTCTATGAGCTGAAGGATTGTTACCAGCAATGTGGTGGGAGGGAACCCACAGTAATCCAAATCTGGACACTCCTGATTACTGCTTTTAACATTACTCATAAGGCTCTGTGGGGTAGAACAAAATTACTTTATGAAGCGGGGCATGAGACTAGGAGGAAAAGAAGAAAGATGGCATTTCTTTTCTTGATGTCCCTTTCTGTAACAGGCACTGTGATGGCTGGGCACACAACACAAAGACCTGTTGCTGTTGAGGGAAAACCAAAATGATCATTGAATGAGGGTGTTTAAATGGAGGAACGAGCCACTAAGGGAGTTCAGCATTCACGTTGGCTGTGGTACAGCATTTATAAATACATAAGAAAATATTATTGTCATTGAATAGAAAAGTGCACCATCTATTTATAGATTGGGCTAGTCCTTAGTGCAGCCAGCACGCCTTCGCTCCTCTTCATTCCAGCTGCTGACGTTAAGCATTCTTCTTTGGTGTGCGTGTGCTGAGGTCGTGTGTGCTTTAAAACTATGGGACTTGGAGCTCTGGGATTCCACGAGCTGACATTTTCCTGTTACATATACTATTTTTTTTCTCTTTGTATTTTATTAGTTAGTGTCATTCATACAGTTTCTCCCTGTAAAAATGATTAATAAAACACTGCCGATCTTTAGAAACTCTGCTTGCTATTGTATCTCTGCACTGATGCTGATTTCCGTTTACTTTTGACTGCCCCAAAAGTGATGCCTCTTTTTTTGTTGTAACGAAGTACTGTACAGGTTTTCTTAGAAAACAGTGTATCTACAAACTAAAAGAGGTTTTATTCTACAGGAGCTTATTTTGTTTCTGCCTAGCAATCAAGAGTGTTTTTTCACGTAGTCCAAATGTTGCATGGTATCCTGAGCTTTAGAAAGTTTTGTCTAAACTTTTCTTTAATCTCTGTCAATATTTGATGATCACTTGACATCTTTCAGGCACCTAAGACATCATTTACTTGAAGATTATACCTGCAGCTGGTGCAAGTGCAACTTACAGCACTAGCTTAGTGTGTTTAATGAGAAACGTTTATGTGAGATGTTGTTTATTTCTCAGCTTGAATCTGTGTGCAGTGCACTGCATTGCTGTGAGGCTCCCAGTGAGAGGAAACACCACTTAATTTCCAAAAAGCTAAAAACCTGACAAGTGTGGTTGGAGTCTCTCTTTCCTGGGGGATGAATTTGATGCAGTGTGGGATAACTGCCTAGAGGAGTCTGGACAGTGTACTCTGGGCATTTAACTGTTCCCAGATTAATCCTGATGACGATCTGTGTAATCACAGGAGCACCTGAAACCACCGTTTCTTTGATCTCTCAGTTTAAAGCCTTCAGTGTTTCACTGCTTAGCAGAGAGAGGATTTTTCCTTCAGTTGAGTTCCTAGGAAAGGAAACACCCAATTCATTACTAAAGTTGGTGGATTTATGAATCCCTGAACAGAGAAATTCTTTTAAGAGGGGCCCGGATTTATATGACACTGGAAAAAGGATTATCTGATCAGAAGATCCTTAGAGGGTTGCTGTGAAAGAAAATATTAACCTATAGCTCTTGCGATTTGAAAAGTAGATTTGAGAACTTAGTACTAAAAAGCATTCGTGCCTTTGGACGTGCTGCACAGCTAGCTGAAATGAAATGCTGCTTCTCCATTTGTGTCTTCAGCTTTTGGAGGTGGTCTCAGCAGTACGTGTGCGTTTATCTAATAAGGGTGTTTATTGCATTACAGTCATTATCAATTCAAAAAAATGCCTCAACTGTCTGCACAGCAATCTTCATAAAGTGCCAGGTATATCGAGTTGGCAGAGGTTTTGTATTACCTCCTGTCAAAGGAGTTGTAGGGCGTTAGGTGTGTTGGGTCCCTTGTAAGCTGGTCCTAGAAATTAAGCAGTCCAGCACAGCATGCCTTGTTAGTGGTCACCGAAGAGCAGGAGTTAGAGGGGGGAACCTACCAGCAGAGTTCAGAAAGAATCTTGAGTTTGGGTGGGAAATGTGTCACCTGTTTTTGCTCAAAGCAAAAATCAGATTGAGTCTTTCAGTGAAGGAATGCTCTTGTGCTCTGAGTGAACCTCCATCATTGCACTGCGGGCAATCTTGACAGTGTTCAGTGATTCAGGATTACATCTTCAACCCTGGAACGTTTGCTTATAGAAACTGTATTGAAAAAATACAGCATGCTGCAGTTTTCTTCTAACCCTCCCCAAAAACTTCCCGGTTCCTCTTGCACTAGCAAAGTGCCTCTGGTTTTGAAAGGATAAGATGTTTCTGCCAAATGCTACATAATTCTACTGAATTATGCTCTGTGATGATCGCAGGTACATATTAGGTGTAGGATTTCTCTTTTTCATCAAACATAAATGCATATTAGTTGAAAATGCATGCTTTTAGTTTGAAATCAACTGCGTGGATGTTACAGTAGTTAGAAGGTTTTGAGAAGCCCTGTGGCTCCACGTGCTGTTTGCTCTGACCAGGAAACCTCCACGTTTTTTAAGAAAACAAATCTGTGGGAAAAGATGTTGTTTGTTTTTTGCCAAACCAAAACATGAATCTGCCCTGCTGGTGGAGATTCTTGGCTGTGCCATTGGCTGCAGTTTCAAAAGTGTCATCTGTGTTTTTCAGTCCTTCCGTCTATAAAGACTCCAACAGCAGTTTCCTTCAAGGTTCAGTGAGTTCGAATGTTCAGGGGGCTGCAGCCACAAGATTTGGCAAACCACTCACTTCTCATGTTAATAAAAAAGGAATTGTTTCTGCCTCTTTAAGCTTAGTATCTAAATGAAGGAGTTGGATCAACTGGATTTTAATCATAAAGTCCGCATTCTTCTTGCTTGCAAGTGAATATTTTCATGGTGTTTAGGGTTTTCATCTGATTTATTTAGAGGAAGAAACTGAGCTGCATCTGTTTTACCAGCACTTGAATTTGCTTGCTTGTTATGCTGTTCAAACCTGATCAGTTAGCTTGAGCTCAGAGAGAAAATTGAACCTTTCTGCATTTTTTTTTTTTTTACTTCCCATAAGAATTGAGTAAGTGTTGTTTCTTGAGCTCCTTGAGCTGTGTTTCGGTGGCTTGGGGGGCTGGGTGGTTTTTTTTCATTTAGTGTTTTCAGTAGATGACATGTTAATTTTGAGGGCTCTCTCATAAATGGTAAAAGTTTATACCTTGTGAAGTCTATAGCTCTTAATGCAGTTTGTTTTTCACATGAAACACAGCTGCAAGAGAGGAAGCAGTAGGTGTTGTAATATGCTGTGGTCACGCCGTTTCGATAGTTGGGATTCTTTTGATTTCTTCTGTTTGTTCCATAGCTCCAAACACTTGAACTTAGAATTTGATTTGCTTAATTCTTTAGGCAGAATGTGCTGAAACATAGAGTGAACTGTCTGTAACACTGACTATTTTTGCTTTAATAAAGAGATTACAGAGAATTAGATCAAATGAATGATCATACTATCTTAGAATAAAGACAGGCAGTATGCACTCCTGAAAACAGCTTTACCCACTCTCTTTTTCATTATCTGTTAAGAAAGTCTCAACCTTGACGAACCCTGGATAAAGGTGGCATTAATCCTGACCATTGTGATGTGGAAGTCTGCTCTAAAAGACCATAAATACCAGTTTATTCCACCGGTTGTTTCTCTCACTGCTAATGACCCTCATTCTCTGTATTTGCAGAAAGAAGGAACTTGGATTTTTGTTGTTGTCCTTGCCTATTGCTCTTGGGGTAGTGCAGAAAGTGTAGACCAAGTCACCTTTGCTTCAGGAGATGAGAAGGTTAGAAGTAAAACCATCCAATTTGTGACTCTTCCAAGTGAGTTTAGTTGTCTTGAAATGACTTCGGTCAGAAATGCAGGATCAGTCACAGGTTTGTAAAACCAGGCCGTTGTTCTGTGCAAGGTTCCCATCACATTCACAGCAAAAACTTGTAGGACAAGATACCATCAGCGTGGATTCATGGTGTCTTAGCTGTCAAAAAATTCCTCTGACATCAGAAGGTCTGAAAATGAGCAAATGTAGTGGATGGAGAATACATCAGAAATGAGCTGTGAGGGCCAATTCAATGAAGCCAGAGGGTTTCCTCATGCCTCGCAGGTTTGAGTTCAACACAGTGCTTTGTAAACAATAAATCAATGAAAGTTGTTTTTGTGAGTGCATAAAAGGTGTGAGAACAGTAATTTATGTTATAATAAATACTTCTGCTGAGCAAACAGCGAACGTAGCTATTAGAGACTTTTCTCAAATAAGTGATTTTAGACTGCTGAGTGCCAGCTACCAGTGTGGGAGTTGAGCTTTTAAAATGAAAAGACTGAATTCCTTTTGAAGGCTCTTCTGAATGCTGTTGACACTTGTGCTTGCAAAGAATACAGAGTAATTTAATTCATTACTTCACTTGAAGATAACATTTATGGTTGCAGCATTAACCTTGGTAGGTGTGCAGGCTGCTGGGATGGAGATTCTCTGCTGGGACTTTTGTGAGATGCTGCATCCTTGTGTGAGGTGTGTGGGTAGGGTGAGTGTGGGGCTGGAAGGGGCTGGGGACCAGCCCAGCTGCAAGGACAAAGGGACACTTTTGCCCTTGGCTACAGTTTGACACTCTACCAGATTCGGTCAGAATTATCTGTGCATGCTGAAGGGCAGAAATGTCATTTTTATGGCATGCTATATCCTCAGTTGCTTTTTTTTTTGGTAATTGACTGCGTATACCAATGCTGTAATAGAGCTCTTAAATCCTGACCCCAGCTGATAGAGCACACAAAGGCACTGCTTGTGTCTGCTGTGAAGGCACACCTCAAGGTGCTGCTGTTCCTCTGCTACTCCAGGAGTTGGGGCTCAGTTTTCCTCATTCTGAGTGTTCCTCATTCCTATTTGCAGCTGTGTGCAGAGGAGTATCTTCATGTTGCTCGAATGCTGATCAGTCTAGGATGTTCTTGGCTTTTTTTCCCACTCCTTGGCTTCTTGCACGCACCGCTGTGACCTTTACCAGGTGGCTGAGGGTCCTGTGGTGGGCCCAGATGCCCTCACATGCTTCTTTTCTGCATCACAGCCTTTTTCTTTCCTCTGCAGCCAATCCTCTCCCCAGGCTGGACTGAAAAAATGGCCCTTCTACTGCAAAAGCAGGGTGCTTTTCTTCTCCTGGCCTGGGTTTTTTTTGTGCTTCGCTCTTATTTTGTGCTTTGCTCTTAGGCTCTAGAGCCTTTCAGACCTTTGGCTGATACTTGACACCAGTGTTCCCATGTCTGGGGGAAAAGGAGGGATTTTATGGCTCTTTGGACCCAGAAAGAAGCGAGCGGAAGCTGGGTTCTGTGGAGCTGCAGCCGCGCGTTGGAGTGGGATGCTCCCAGCACTGCTCCAGGAGGTGTGTGACACAATCCAGACATCGTTTACTGGCTCCATATAACCTGAGGCATTCACACATAAATTCAACCTGAATACATAAGCTTACATAAAGAGGATCCTTAAACTATCCCAGCTAAAAATATTTGTAAAATGCTGGGAAACTTTTTGCGATGCATTTGGGTGCTCTCTTCTCTGCTAGGAATGCGTGTGCTGGGGTCACTTGCATGTCCGTGTGGACGTCTTGTTCATGTGAGATGGGATTTCCATATGTGGGTTAGCAGGATGGAGGAGTTCTTGGAGCCTGGAGCCTAAACGAGAAAATACTGTTTCACAGCCAGGCTAAAGAGATGAAAGATGTTCTTGTTGGCTTACCTGAACCTGTCAGGGTTATTCTCCTGGTTAGTCCCTGTGCACTCAGAGTCCTTATTTGCCCTCAGAGCAATTGTTCAATTCATTAAATAATATCTATTATTATTAATTCAGAACATCTTGTGCGTGGTTTCTTTCCAGTGTGAGGATAAACTGGCTTGTTCTGCATGAGAAAATGCATGTTAATCTCTTTTCCATTATGGTTCAAAAGATTTTTCAAGAGGCTATTCATGTTGCCCCCACTTTAAAGGCTATGATAAATAATTTTCCATTTCTTCATATGCATGCGCATTTACTTGTCCTGAATTTTTACTACATTTCCCAAATGTGGTTGAAGAGTAAGTCAATATCCAACGTCAGGTGTGCTAGTAGTACTGTGTACTTCTGTAACCATCTTCCCCAGAACATACCTGCGTAGAAAGAATGGATTTTCTTTGAGATAAACCAAAAAAACAAATCCTGACTTCCTTTGCATCAGCAGAAGGGAATTCCATTATTTCACAGCTTTTACTGATAATGATCTGCTGCAGATTAAAAACAAAAAGCAGACATCGTGGTGTTGGCAGATTGCAAAAGGACTTGCTGGTTAAAGCTACTGCTCGTAGGAGAAAAGGATAGTGTTTATTACATCCATATGGCCCACAGAGAAACAGGCAAAATGTCAGGGAGGGGTACTGTCTTCATATGCTGATGCAGAACATTGTTGTAGCAGTGTAGGCCCTTTTGCTGGTACCTTTCACAGGTGAGTGTATGACCAAAATATTTGCTCATGGTTTAGCGTAGTGATAGAAATGTTAGAGGTTATTGCCTAAATATTATATCCATTTGTGTGGGCAAATCTTAGAAATGCTGGAGTTTTTAAAGGGTCAGGACTGGTAACATCCATTTTTCCTTAACTGTATAGCTTTCAACTCTTTTGAGCTTCCTGCCCAAATTTGTAAAGTGCATTAAGAGCCTGAGTGTAAATTTAGTTTCATAAATTTCTTCAAAAAAACTCTCTTCTCCATACTTGAAATTTCTGAGTCTGTGTGACTTTTTCTGGCAGAATTTAGAGCCAAACAGAGGAGTAACAGGCTTTGTACAGAGGCTCTCCACATAGGCAGGTAGTTGACAGTTGAAGAACTGTAATCTTGGGCTTCTTCATAATAATCATTTTTTAAGCACCCTTACCTCTGGGAGAGGTGACACAGCTATTCTGCAGATTTAGGAGTAAGGTCTAATAAGTAAGCTCAGATATCAATATGGCCCTTTGTTGGAAAGCAGGAACAGGCAAAAGATTTGGAGATGTACAAACCAATTCACAGGGCTAAAATCCAAGAGGGTTCCAGCAGTCCAAAGCTTAGCTGCTCAGTCTTTACTGTGCCCTTACAAAAAATTAAAAGTGGTATTGTTTGTATGAATGTCACAGTTGTACAATGCATGAACTCATATTGCAGGTATTCTTCATGTGATAACTGAACCTCTGCTCTCTTGTTCTCCCAGGGCTGATGAAATCGAGATGATCATGACAGACCTTGAAAGAGCAAATCAGGTAGGATTTAAAATTAGTTTCTCATATTCTAAGTATGACTGAATTTCTTTTCCTTCCTCTTTAGAATTTCATGACAGTTCTTTTATACGCAATTAACAGTCATAACTGTACAGTAAGGAAGTACTTAAATTTGGAGAAAAAATTAGATCTTTGGGGATACTCTCAGTTCATTACACTGAGTGACTGTATAAGGTGATGAGGAAGATGTGTATGGACATGCAGATTCCCAGGTGGTATATGAAACAGGTAGTGGTTTCATAGAGAGAAACATCAACCAGGCATTTCTTTGTCAGTGAGCTTCATGAGTCCATCTGTCAGGTAAGATCAGAGATTGCAGATTGGAAGTTGCTCAGGTTATGGTTTTATAATTCAATTTAAGCGTATGCAAGAGCAGCTTGCTTTCAATTTCACAGAAGGGGGATGTACACTTGTGGGTTAGGAGGAGGATTGTCCCCTTTCAGATAAATAAACCCATCATGAATCTCAACCTCAGTCCTTTTATTCCAAACCACAGTCTGCCTGATGTCTTGTTGTATGGGACTGGATAATCACAGCAGGTGTATTGTTCTTTATATTAGTTCTATATACGTTGGAAAGATATTAATGAGTAGAAGGCAGATTTGTGAGTTGTTGGTTTGATTATATAGTCAGTAAAGGAAAATTGGGTTTTGCACAGTGGGTTTTTAGTTCTGTCAAAGAACTTCTGCAGACAGCATTAAATATTTATGAAAGTGCTACTAATTATTTGAAAATCCATAGACTTTCTAGAAATTATGTAGGTTGTAAAAGATGTTTTGGTAGAATTATTTTGTAGTTTTTGCAAAGACAGTATGTCTTTCAAAGTCGTAGCAGTTATTTACCCAGTAGGTTTTTTCTTCAAGTAGAAAAGTTGTTGTAATTAAGGAACAGGTATTTCTGCTTTCCTTCTTGCCATGTTAAAATGGAAGATGCCCACTTACATAAGAATGCTGGCAGTATTTTCCTATCTTACTGCAACAAACTTGCAGTGTTTTTTTCTAAATGTACTTGGATTTTTTTTGTAAATCTGTTTAAGTTTATAACTGCTCATGTGCATGATCCTTTATTGTGGTTATAATTAAGCATCTGGGTCTGTGTGTAAACATAAGTATGCAGTTCCAAGGTGCTGTAATGTCAGCAGAGATAATTCTGTCTCTTCTTTCCCCTTTTCCCCCGCCATGGTCCTGTTCCCCCCTCCCCCAGTATCACCCTTTGCAGTTGGAGATGTATCAAAGCCATTGAGCTCACTTACTGCAGAAAAGCATGAATTTGGGGTGAGGGGGCCAAGTTTACCTTCTGTGAGTTCGAGAGTTGGTGCAGCTCAGTAAAGCACGGGACAAGGGGGGACAGGAGGAGAGCGTGAGCTCAGGGCATGGAGGGAAGGGGCAGTGTTGGAGCTGATTACCAGACCATGTAGTCCTTGTGCAGTGCTTTATCTTTGTGGAACACTTCTGCAAATGATAACTGAGTAATCTTTGTATCAGCCTCACTTTACAGCTGGAAAAAAAGCTGGAAGAAATTAAATCAAGTGCACAGGCCAAAAAGTGAGTTTGCTCAGGCTGAAGTGTTACAATTGCAGAAACAAGTACTTAACATAATTATGTATTGAATAGTTAAATTAACATTTCCTTTTAATGTTTCAGTAAGTACTTATTCCCCATTATCACGGCTACCTTTAAAGAGTAGTGCTCAGCATGACTCCTCCTTTGAGGCTAAATAGATTGCCTTGATTATTTTGATGCAGTGTTTTGCTGTTCTGGAATTAACACTGACCCAAACTGAGCTGGGATTCAGAGAAGAAATTTACAGAACTGCAAAATGTTTTGCCAGACATGAGAAATTCTGTAAATGTTGGGGACTTCTTCAGCTGTGTTCTGTGTGATGGAAGCCAGGGGATCAGAGTGGATGTAATTCCCACCTTCGTGTTCTTTTGGATAGAGCATGGCCACTGCACGAACCACTCTTCCATTTTTGGACTCCATCACTTCTCCCACTGTTCTTTATTTGTTTGGGTCCTCAAATTGTTTCATGCAGGAGTTGTATTGACATGTTTGTGTGTTACCACAGCACACTCCTCCCCAGAAGAGATTACTAGATCATAGACAGAATTACCTTTAAATAGTTGGTACTTTTCTGCTCAGAAAGAAATAGAGGGAGTGACCACAAAATTCAGTTTTTCTTCATTAACTCCAAGTACAAATCAAGCTTTGTTCCCAGCTATACCTCTAAGCAAAGAGGAATAGCTCTAAATCCCTGGCCTGAAGGAACAAGCTGCCTGCTATGGCTGAGGAGCACGGGCTGGATGTCCTGGTGCTGCAGCTAGCAATACGGTGGCAGCTCAGCTGCTCAGATGACAGCCCTCCATCAGCTGCTAATCCAGGCACTCAGTGTGGGTAATCCAAGATCTTGAATGATGTTTTGCAGCTGAGATAGTCTTGCTCAGGCTGGCAGAGCTCAGAGAGGGTGAGTGAAGTATTGCAGCTTGCCCTGTTATGGACAGACAGGTCCTGGCAAGAGTGTGGGTGTCAGTGGTGGTCTGCCTTAACCTCTTGAGAGGTGTAAATCAATTACAGAAAGGACGAGTGCATAAAAGTGGCTGATTCTGCTGTATCTCCCTTGAGAGCAGTGATGACACAGCTCCGTAGCAGGGAGATGTGGTAGGGGT
Source organism: Odontophorus gujanensis (assembly GCA_013399175.1). Taxonomy (NCBI): domain Eukaryota; kingdom Metazoa; phylum Chordata; class Aves; order Galliformes; family Odontophoridae; genus Odontophorus; species Odontophorus gujanensis. The sequence goes on along the minus strand of VXAB01002724.1, from coordinate 81,274 downwards.
GTAGGGGCTGAAGGTTTGCATGCAGCAGCCTCCTCGTGCTGAGTAGTATGATGCTGCACTGTCTGCATGGCAGCAGGAGAGCTGTGGGCAGCTGCAGCTACATGTGTGTGAGCTCTCTTTCTCTCACAGTCCCTGAGGTTGCACGACATGGGACCAGGAGAGATGGAAGGCAGAACATAACAAAATGCAATAGGTATTGCTTATGTTCACATTACAAACCAACCAGCTCGGTAGTGAAAATAACCTGAGAGTTCACCCTCACATTTCCATGAAGATTTAATAATCCTGTAGTTTGAGGAAGGGATTCATTTTATTAAGATTTCATTTTGCACAATAAATCACTGCATATTTTCTGATATGCTACGAAGTATAATAATAAATAATTAAAACAAAACTACCCTTACTTGTCAAAATAAATGATTTATCATAGTTTGGGATATAGCATCTTTGAATTTTTTATTGTTTGATTCCCAGAATATTACTGTTTCCAATCAGTGAAGTTAATGAAGCTCCAGTGTACTTTTCTGCGTGTACAACAGTTACAGTTATGTGAATGTATATTTCATATAAATATTTATGATTAGTCCTTTTCTGTACCTTTTCAAGTTTACACCTTTCTCGTAAGTGTTTATGGCAGTAAGTCACAAATATTTGGGGTGACGAATTTATTCAAATGAGTTATCCTTCTGTTTCTATATTTTATCTGGCAACCAGAAGTCATCCCATTGTGCATAGGAAACGCTGAGGTTTCTGTTCAGAGCTGTCCCTTGTGTGCTGCGAAAACAGAAACACTTTGGAGTGTTTCATTTAAGAAAAAGGGGGAGAAGAAGGCTCATTTTGAGCTTTTTGTACTGAGTCTAAGTTTGTGGTGTCGTGGCATCAGTGTATCTGCATCTGCTGACTTTGTACACTCCCTTCTCATTGTTAAGAGAAGAAAAGAAAGGAAGTGCTTTTTCACTTCTAAAAGATAAAGAGAAGGACTTCAGCTAGGGTTGGTTGACACTAGATGATTATATTTTAATCTTTAGGAGGAAATAGACCTGAAAAAAGTCTCAGATAAAGGTATCCGTGGACTTTGAGAGTAATAACAGAAAAAAGTACATAGGATTTTTTTCCTGCAGACTGTATTGTGAAAGTTATAGAAAAATAATAAAATTTGCTTTTTTCTCCTGTGTCTATGCCATGTTACCCCTTTGGAAAGCAAAGCGTTTCCATTGGTTTTCTTCCCATCTTTGCAGTGCTGATTGTATTCCCAGATTTCTTCGGCTTGTTTTTCTGAGGAAGAGAAATTAAAATGTCGAAACTTGTGTTATCGATAAAACAACAGCTCCTTCTAGAGCACATAGCCATTTACCAAAGAATCTGGACTAGATCAGTATTGCATATCCCAAAGAAACACAGTGTTAGATTTTCAGATCTATAAAGCAAGGGCTAATAAGTTTTAACATTTTTTTGTATCAAACTACCACTGAAATAAATAAAGCAGTGTCTGCTGTGGAAGTGCAAACAAAGCCTCACTTGGTCATCTGAGCAGGAAAGCTCTTCTCAGGTACTTGTTTTTTTCTGTTTCATTGGTTACAGTACCTTCCTATCTCTAACAAATCACATTGGAAAATGGTTTGAAAAGATATTCCCACTAAGTGAGATTGCTATAAAATATGTATGTTTTCAAGCAGCAGATGGAATAAATTGTCCTCTTTCACTTAGCAACACCAACGCTATGGAACATCGGTGTAAGTGCTGTGCAGGGGAGGGCTGCTCTGACCATGAGTGGTAGCAAACCCAGTGACAAGCCAGTCCTCATAGTTGCATTTGCATGGAGATGGGTATTTGTCTTGACACACTTCCTTCATCTACACCAGTGCTAGCACACGTAGTGCCAGAGCATTACAGCTTTTTGTTTCTGACTGCTTTGCCATGAGCTGGAGCCTGTGCTGCCGTGGTGTGCCATGGCTCCCCTGGACTTGGGGAGCAGTGCCATTTTATAACTGATGAGGTCATGCACTTGATACTGTGATTTAATTTCACTGTCTGTAAAATGGGAACAATAACATTTACTTTATACAGTGCATGGAGGTCCTTGCATGGAAAAGGGCTGTATAAAGGTAAAATACGGTTAATATTATTTTCATACAAACACAGGAGTTTCCTGTAAATGCTTGGCTTTCAGTTGGGAATACATTTATCTGGCAGCCTTTCAACGTGGAAAGAAAAGCACAATAGCCTGGAGACAAGAACGAAGACAACCCAACCTCTTCTGTTTGTTGGGTATTTTTTTTCTTCTTTTTTTTTTTTTTTCCATGTAATTCTCCATTGCTGGAAAAAAATAGGTGCCAGAGTCCTGGAGAATCTTTCACACCACACATTTTCTGATAAACCTTACTGTTGTTTTGTGGAAGCTGGCAGGGTGCCTTAAAGGTCTTGAAATAAATTTGTGTATCACAAAAGTTAAGCAAAATCTAAATCACCTCGTACCAGTGAGCTTTAATTGATCTTGCACTGTGAGAAACATGGCTTTTGAGGCAGCTTGAAAATCAGACAGCGTGACCTGGAAGCGCTTACACCAAGTGTGATGATGACTGCCATAACCAGGCTCGTTAACTTAACAGGTGTACTTGTGATAGTGTACACTCCTGCCCATAGGAAGGATTTTCCGCATATAGCCCTGGATTTAGCATGTGAAAAGAAAGAACAGTTTGACTCATGGAATATGAGGGAAGGATTATTCTTCTTGCTTGTATCTCATTTCCCTGTTCACACCAATGGCCCTTGATCAAGTGAACATTTTACTGTGAGCAGAAGAGCACTCAGTTCTTGTTATTCATTGTCTTGTCCAGAAACAGTGAGGATAATTTGAACTGGATATATTTTAGTTGTGCTCCTTAGGTTTTGTAAGTGCATGGCAACGTTCTGATTGTGACCTCCTGGCTTCACCGTGAGGTGTGTAGTACTTGCATGCTGTACTGAGGAGAACAAACGTATTTTGGTCTATTATGGTACCAAGGAGAGAACTCTGAGCTTGAAAATGAATGGTATAGAAGATAGGAGGAATTGTTTGGCTGCTGTATCCAGAAAAATAGGCGTTTTAGGAAGGGCTGAATTTGGATGGTCTTTGCCAAGGCTGTGACTGTCATGGTCACTGAGGCTTTTCTACATCACAGATTTGGAAGTGGCTGACAAAGAGTTTTAGCACTTTGCTGTGGAATACCTATTTGTCAAGCTTACACAGGGCGGTTTCACACAGAGGGAAGGTTCTGTGAACTTTCCAGTGGTTCCAAGTTGTGCAACATTGCTGTTTTATCCATTTTCCATACTGAGCGTCTGTCTCTGGCTGCATACTGTTAAATTTGGGAAAAATTGTTCAACCATTTCTAAGAACAAGATTAGGAAAAAAAAAATCCAGATTTTCCCACATGTTAGGAGTTGCTCTTGCTGTTTTGGTGCAGAGCCTGCTGTGCCCAGATTTAAGAGAAGAGGCTTGGCACTCAGTGAGGGAGGCTTTGCCTTTTTCTCAGGGTTATATCTTCTCATTGCTTCAAGTAGCAAAGTAGAGGAAAAAAAAGCAAAAAAAAACCACCAACCTCAACTTTGTCCAGCCCATAAGTGTCTGAGAAGAGCTGAGTTCACACAAACCCAACAGGATCTGGTTTGAATTTGTGGGCTTTGATGTCCATGTCGGTCCCAAGCGCGCTGCTGTCTGTGCAGCTGGGTGATCATTAACCAGGCAGGCTGCACTGCTGGCTGCACTGAGCCCGTGCCACTGCAGCACGGGGCACTGGGCAGGGAGGGGAAACTGGAAATGTAGGGGTGAGAGCTGGACGTGGAGAAGAGGGAAGGAGCAGGATGGAAATGCTTTGAGGAAGGCTGGAGAAGAGCCAAGGAGGGAAAGCAGGAGCTCATCGGGGTAAGACAAATTCCGGATATTTGTGTCTATTTGTTGGGTTGTCTGAAGCAAGAGCTTGCTTGAAGCTAATGGCACCGTTAAGGGCACACAGGATGGAAATGCCACAGTGACTTCAGGACAAAATAACAAGCAGAGGGGCTGGGAGCCCGAGGAACAGAGTGAGGGTTGCAGAGCCCTGTTGTACCCGGCAGGCAGGCAGCATGCAGCTGATTGCTGTGGGAGAGAAGGAGCAGAATGGAGGAGTTAACTGGCATGGCCATGCCAAGGAGGTGTGCTGAAGTCTGGGCAGTGTGGTGGCTCAGCACAGGGCTCTGCATGTGCATTCATGAATGGTTCCCCAGCCCTTCGATCCCGTAGCAGAGAAGAGCAGGGTGAAGCCTGGGAGGAAGTGATTAATTCTGTCTTCGGAGTGGGGTAGGGTTAGTTTGCAGTAAATAAGCTACAGAGGTCACACGCTGAACATGAACAAAACAAAACATTTGTTTGCTGAGCAATATTCATGCTGAAGGTTGCATGGAGTAGGAGGGCTCGTTGGAGCAGCACGGTAGTGGGATTTACTGCACACACAGCCCTGAGCACAGGGCAGGCTGAGCACCGCAGCGCTGAGCTGCGCTTGCAGAACTTCTAAGTGCTCCATTTTGAAACCATAATGTTCTTTTAACATGTTTCTGTGTGCAATTTATAATTCATATTGCAATAGCACCCAAAAGTGCTTTTGAGGCACTGAACACATCTATAATTCTGGCTCTGAAGAACTTAACGTTCTGGGAGAAAAAAGAGAAAAATGGACCCACATTTCCCGAGCAGAATGACCAAAGTTTCTGTTGATGTATTTTTAACAATGCACAGTATGAAGTGTTGTCTCATATTATTCTCAGGATTTCAACAGGTGTTCTTAGTTGGCTAGGGAGGCTCTGCAGAAAGGGCAGCTGACAGCTTACTGTACATGCAGATGTAACATCTATTAGAAATATCCTCTGTGGTTTGCTTGCATGCAAGCTGAATAGATTCTCGAAACAATGCTGCTGTGAATGGAAGCCATCAGCAGAATTGCTTAAGGCTACAAAACCCATTACTTATACAGCAGTAGATGCAAGATCCATGGTGCAGTACCTTGTCTTCCTTACTGTAGCTGCTTAGCAGTTATTTGGTCAATATATGCACCTTCAGATCTCATTAAATGCAAGAAAATAATTAATCTCAATCCATATTGTTAGCTCAGTTTTTCATCCTAATACCATCCAGCTGCACAAACAGCATAAACTTTATTCTTTTGGATCTTTCTTGTTAATGCTGCTACCATTTTACCCGTGCACACAATAGGTTGCACACTGTGCTCTGATTATTAGAGCCCAGTTACTGTACTTTTTACAATTGCATTTTAATTACATCTGTAGAACCTATGCAAAATCATTTAATATAATGTTGTGAGCAAATAGCACAGAAGATGTAGTTGGTGTTTGATTGCTGTTAGTTTGCTGATTGATTAAACATGCAGCAGAGTCTGCTTTGACTAGTGACTCAAAGACAGTGCACACGCACATGGGTACATAGGATTTTATACTCAGTGTTTAAATGACATTTTAAATAACACAGGGGACACAGCTGAGTGGCATGGTGGTGATGGGTGGTGATTGGACTTGATGGTCTTAGAGGTCTTTTCCATCCTTAATGATTCTGTGATTCTATGATTTAGGTTTTCAAAAGGATTAGCTGAAAAAGAGAGGAGTCTAGCACACAGAAATATGGCAGTTTTGGTAGCTAATAAGTGGAGACATGGATTTGTTATTCCATAAAGGAAGGAACCCATCAGTTTAAAGGACAGGAGCTAGTCAAGGAAAGGTCTGGTCTTGATTGGTGGCAGTTTGTGGCTGTGGAAAGGTTGGTTAAGTCTAGGAAATGGAGATAGCTAAGTGCAGTGTGATCTGCATGGAAAAGCCCATGTGAAAAGCAATGATTACTCGAGGAGGTAAGCAGTGTGTTTGGAAAAGAGAGAAGGAGGAAACTTGCCAGCAGGAGCGTACGGTGTGAAAACAACCAGGTGTTGTTCCACTTTTCTTAAGAGAAGCTAATATGCTCTTATGGAAAAGAGTTTGCTGCTATTTACTGCCTGATGTTACCAATCCATCTGTCCCTCCCCCAACTCTTGTACAGAGAGTCTTTGCTCATAACTCTGCCTTTCTCCTTTCTGTTATTGTTCAATATTTATATGGCAATTTTGTCTGGTAGCCAAGTCCCAGGCTTATCAGATACTGTATAAATCCTCAGTGGTTGTAACTGATCTGTGCAGAATTGTCAGTGTAGGGTTAAATACTGTTGAATAAATCGACCTGCTGAAAGAACAGAATCAAACTATTCATGTTTTGGGAAATAATTACTGAAGAAAGACAGCCCACAACATTGTATGTGTGTTAGAGAGAATGGTCAGAATATCTTTTAATTCAGCATTTACCCGTGAGAATTGTTCCCATGAGGAACCTTGCAATAAAATCTGCTTGGTCTATGAGAATAGAAAGAAATTGAATAAAAAGACTCCATTTCCACTTGTATTTATTCAGTTTGGGAAATTCAGTGGGCCGCAGCATTAGTATCAGCAGGGGATTCCTTGCTCCTAGCGTTAAATTACTGTCATAATCGCTCAATTATTTCTTCCTTGTACTGTTTAAAATAAAAATCCATCACATTCTATGTTTTTTTCTAACATTTATTAGGTTGAGTGTTTAGGAAAATCAATTATATTCAGTCAGGCATGAATTGATGAATGTTCTTGTAATAATTGTCAGTTGTTAAACTGAATGTACTTTCTCTTTTCACCCCTTTTCATTTCCTTCAGAGGGCAGAGGTGGCTCAGAGAGAGGCAGAGACCTTAAGGGAGCAGCTCTCGTCAGCTAACAAATCTCTCCAACTCGCTACACAGATCCAGAAGGCACCTGATGTGGTGAGAGAAAATATTTACTGACTCTTACAGGTTTCTGACATTCCTGCAGTACAGCTCTTTCGATTTATGCTCACAGCTATAAAAATATCTGTTCAGAATAATATTTTAACAGAAATGGAATTGTGTTCCTTTGGGATTGCAGTTTTGTTAGATTTCTAAGGGGGGCTGGTAGCTGCAGAAGACCCTGAGAAGGACAGAAATGGCTCTGGTCTGTGCTGGGCAGAACGGTGATCCACTGCTGCCAGTGAGGGTGGGTAGCAGCAACTCCTAGAAATCATTTCACATTCATATGAGCTTCAACTGTGGAAAAGTAAAGCAGCAGTACCATATAACAGAGTGCCATTAAAACACTGCATGCCCCAAGGGGCTTTAATTGAGGGGCTTTAACCAGTTTCACCCAAAGGGCATCAGCAGGTCTAGTTGGGTGGTCTACTTCTAAGCAGCAAATTTAACAAACTTACTCCTTATGTTGCCTTTTCCTTGGAAACCATGTATATGCATGATATCAGAAAAGCACCTGGGTTACCTTTAAATACAGTTGCAGTGAGTAACAAATGAAGAGTCCTCCAGCTCTGGTTACCTGTTAACATGACCCAGCATTTTCTTAAAGAAGTCAAAAGGCAGAGAAGCAGACTGCAGAACAGAAAATAAAAAGCCTGAGTCTCTCTTGTAACTCTGAATTACCTGCCTCTTCCTATCTTATGTCCTAGTCTTATCATTATTTTAACATTAGGTCTTTCTTGTATTTAATAGTACTTCTGCACTTCATTTATATTTAATATGACAACTACTGCAGGATGAAAATGATCATTATCTATCTTATTTCAGACTCTACATTCTAGTCTCAATAGGCACAAGCAGCAGATGATTATACAACTTGTGATGTTTCATGCAAGCAAATTAGAGGGTTTTTTCAAGTTAAAAGTATAATTCAGTGTAACAGGAGAGCATTGTTAACTGCTGTTCATACATGCAGCTTTCTGTGAGACACAATGGTATGTAGTCACTGAGAATCAAGCTAAGTGTTCAGGAGATACAGGAAAGGTATTTTGTTGTGCCTGTGTTTTCCAAAAGAGAGGGTATGGAGTAAATTTCAGCCTGCTGCAGTGTCATCTTGAATTGGAAGGAAAGTGCTTGGGTGACAGCATCGATGGGTTGAATTTTCAGCTCTTTCACCGTAGGATCTTTGATATAATGCTCACGATCGTTGTTTCTCTCTTGGTAAATGGATTCGTTCCTACTTCACTGGTGTTTTGTGAGGAGCAGCCATTAACCTTTCTAAGATGTGCTTTAGGCTTTTTAATGGAATGTGTGTTCATCTTTGGGCTGCCTCATGCTCCCTGGATCTGCCCAGGGGTTTCCTTGTGTTCCTCGTGGAAGAGAGGTTCAGAGCTCTCCAATGCATTATAGCTATTGATTTCTGAACACAAAAGGATACAAAAGAGATGTTGCTATCAGCCTGTGCTACGTTTTCTGAAAAGATCTACCTTCCTTCCTTCTCTGCCCTTTCTTATTTCTTGTCAGTCTAGCAAGGATGTTTCAGGCTTGAGGGCAGAGTTAGCAGACATGGAGAACTGGAATAAAAAAAAGATTCTGATTTAGGGAAGGGAATTTTTTAAAGTGGGGTACATAGAACAGCCTTGTCTTACAGGTGTCACATGGGTCTGCATCCCTATGGAGAAGAGGCTTCACTTGCTAGCAGTAACGTACTGCTGAATAATTTTCATGCAAGGAACAAGTTCATTGGAAATAGCAGTTTGGGGCAATTTCTGACAATTTTACCCGAAATGTGTGGCATACAAATGAAGAGCCGAAGGCACATGTCTCTGCTATTCTTGATTAAGAAATTCTGCTCCATTACTTCAGAATATTTTATCTGATTAGTACTTTGTTAGCACAGATCTTCATAGTTGTCAAAGCACTTGGACTATTAATAATAAATCTAAATACAGTCCTTTGACTTTCACTACTGCAGTTTTCCAGTACTCTTAAGAAATAGGGAGATCTGTTTGACCTCTCATCCCTGTTTTAACAAGGATCTGTCCTGGGTAGAAAGATCCAGCTTCCAAATTCATCCAGTCGCAGGAGTACCAGGTGTAGGAGTTGCTTCTGTCTCGTGCTGTCCAGTGCCGTGCTTGAACCTTACCTAACTGCCCCGAATTCAAGCTCATTGTCTACGTTTATTCATGTGCTCTAATGTTTTTTTCACATCAGGAGCAGGCCATCGAGGTGCTGACACGGTCCAGCCTGGAAGTAGAACTGGCTGCAAAGGAGCGGGAGATTGCCCAGCTCGTAGAAGATGTCCAGAGACTACAGGGCAGCCTCACCAAGCTGCGGGAGAACTCCAGCAGCCAGATCTCCCAGCTGGAGCAGCAGCTGACCGCCAAGAACAGCACGCTTAAAGTAAGGCTCTGTTTGGTGCTAGAAGGACGTGGTGGACTTACCAGTATTGGGTTTTACTGATGTAAGCTTTCTGGGATTACCAGTGACTGTAGTGAAATAGTGAAAAGGCACAGAAAATCCTTTTCATGTTTTAAAACTTAGCTCCCATTCCAGATTTGCCATGGCTGTTTGTTGTGCTCTGGTTTATCTTTGAATTTACCTGCTACTCCCTCCATTTCTCTGCCTATTGAACAAGGAAGTGCACCATTTAGAGCATGAAAACAAGTGAAATTAAGGCACAAAGAGAAGGCTTTTTAGCCTTAATAAGCATTTGAAATTTTTTTCAGCTGTTGTTTGCTGCGCAGTAATTCCTGTTTATAATTAGCAATGCAGTCCTATACTCATTTGCATTACCAGTAGCAGTGCACTAAAACCAGAAGAGCAGAAACATGCACCAGTTCTGTGAGTGACCCCTCTACCTTTCTTTCCAGCAACTTTACTTTCTTTGTTGCGCTGTCCCACTCAGTGCTGATCCATCAGTAAGCATGAGAAATGCTTCCTGACATCTGTTATGAATCAGTTTCCTCTAACTCCTGTCTCTTTCCTTGTTCTACCATCTCCAAGCTTCAAATGGTAAACAAGATAAATTTATCTATTCCATTAAAGACTTTATCGTTTTGTAGGTTTTACAGTCTGAGTTTTTTTGAAAGCAGGAGGCTGATAGTACCCACTTAGCTCTAACTGTGGCGTGGGTAGCTCCCCTCTATCAGAATGATTTAATGCTCAATTGAAACTCTTACAAATTGTCCTAATTCTGACATTTCTTAGAGGTTACTCACTTTGCACTGGTGTGGTGTAATTTATGTGGGGTGAAATATCTGCTCAGGGTGAAAGTCAGAGTGATGCAGTCAGTATGCTTTCTACATTCTACGTGTTTTAAGACAGCTTTGCAGAACTGTTATGAAAATTTAGTAGAGCCAAAGAAGTCTGCTGGGTTCCTGCATTGCTGGGATCAGCCTTTGCCCATCTGTTGCCATGTGGGCACCACTCAGTGCCGGAGAAAGGAGATGACCTGGTACTGAGGAGCAGATATTGCTGGCTACACCCATGCTATGGGGCTTTTTAATATTTTCATAAAACCTGATAGAAAATATATTGAATCCTTGCACTTGACAGATTTTCTTGGAGTAAAGCGAGTTCCTGTTCAGGTCAGTATCAGTTTAGCCATTAACTTCAAGGGGAATAGGATCACAGAAATGACAAAGCAAGTCTTTGATTTGCATTTCAGTAATCTCCGTCCATTTTCTCAGTCTTGCCCAGCTGATGCTGTGTACTTAGTATCCCGCTGATTATGCAGTGACACTTTTGATAAAGTTTCAGTCATTTCAGCCTTCTTTAACCTTATTTGTTGCACTATAAAAATATTTGAAACACACTTTTTTTTTTTTAACCCAGAGTGCTGGGAAAGCGTGTGTCTGAGATCTGTTGTACAAAGAGCCAAATCTCAGTGGTGATGTGTTGATCTCATGTTTGGTTGTAGAGGAATTGCTTCTAGAATAGCTAAGATGGCAATGGTTGCCTCCACAACTAATGAATCACAGTTTTGCAAATTAAAGCAATGTTCTCAGACCATATCTTGGGGGAATTCTTTAATGCTCTATGACTTAATGAAACAATACAGAAATACTTCCAAAATTATTGCTTCTTTATCTTCATCTGATCTAATAATCAAAATATGTCCTCTAGTAACAAGACTTTTCTAGCTGTAATTATGTTAACCCTTTGTTGCTGGGAGTTAGAGCATCCCTGCCACCCAGTGAAAGCACAACAGTGCTAGTTAGCAAGGATACATGAAGTAACCTTGGTTAGTTGGTCTCTTTTGTTTATCACTCTAGACTAAACTAAGACCTTTTTTTTTTTTTTTTTTTTTAATGTTTTAAGCCTATTAGTAGAGTCCATGCTGTTTTACCTAGGACACCTTAGTTAATAATACAGTAAGGGTTATTTGATTTTAGAAATAGGAGGGGACCCAATCTGTGTGTACTCTGATGTGTTCGTTCATACAACAGATGCAAGATGATTCCTTAACGTGGAATACTTGCAAATGTAGTGTACAGCAATGCCACCAGTCCATTCCTTTTGTCCTCTGGCTCAATGCATTTTGTTGTGTTGGAGGATGTTAGAATGTATTTTGTCTGAATTAACCAGGTTGATATTTAGTGCAAGATATTAGTTCCTCCAGATTGTCTCACAGCTTGAGCCTTTGTTATGCTACGTTCTGTGCATTTTACAGGGTTCTCAAGACAATTACCATACTAATACATTCTAAAGTAGTCATTGACTGGGAAGATGCCAAGTGTCTAAATGGTCTGCTTATATATGGGCACTGCATTCCTGTGTTGGTTTGTATTGTTTAGTGAAAGTATACATTTAGGTGCAGATTTTCCATGGCAACAGACTCTGTATTAGGTACTTGGGAGTGATGGATGTATGTGTTTTTTATACAATTCAAAGTAAAATATTGCTGCTTGTCATACTGCTATAACAGCATAAAAGTGGTCTTATGCCCCGAGAGTCCAAACAAGCTTCATTCTGTCAATATCTTTTTTTTTTTTTTTTAATGTTTTTTGTGCTTAAAACTTCCTGAAAGAGTCACTGAATGTGATGTATACCCATACAGAATTACATTTAGTATTGGTTGTGTTAAAATGGAAATCATTTGTTTTTTCTGTATTTTATATGTGTTTTTTTGTGCAGAAGACTTTTTTCTTAACGTATCCTTGCCTAAGTTACTAGCACATTCACTGACAGCATCGATTGTTTTACATTCACTCCTGTGTTTTTTATACTGAGGACTGTCATAATTAGCCAGTTATCCCTGCTGGTACACCTGTTCTGCTCTAGACTCCAAAATAAGATGTTACATTACAAGTCACAGAGTTGAGGGGGAGAAGGGCTCTGGTTCCCACTTCCCACAGTGGCTGCCCCAGCCCTGCTGTGGGAGTACCCAGGACTGGACTGCTGTAGGGCTTTGTGGGGCTGCATTTGAGAGCAGCTTGCTAACGGTGCTCCAAGTTCACTTAGCCCTCACCCAGCATCCCCACCCACACAGATGAGCAGGATCTTCCTGTATTCACATCTCCTCCAAAGGCAGCCTCTCCTGAACACACAGCCCTGTTCTTTGTCATGTCATTCTGTCCTTTCCATTTCAAAGTAGGTGCTCTTTCACTGAGGGTGATATGTCCTTGTGTCATTTCTGTTATCTGTGGCCTTTGTGATTCTGTGCCGATTTTGCTACCAGAAATTCAGCAAAACAGAGCTACGCTGAACTTAACTATGGACACTGCAAGTCAGTAAATTCTGTTCTTTCTCTGCTTAGATCAGGTGTTCCTGTACTAAGCAAAGAAATCGTTAGTGGGAAATTACCATGCCTTCTACAAGCAACATAACCCACATCAATTATGTATCACTATGTTTTAGGCCTCGTGAAGCATTTATCCTGTAGTGATGAGCTCTGTTGTTGGGAGCAGGGGCTTTTGGGTAAGGTCCAAATGTGTGGCATTGCGTTCTGGATTGTGTTAGGAGGTTTGTTTCAGCATTTGTGGCATCTTCACACCAAAGAGAAGCCACTGAGGCTGCCCCAGGTCAGGCAGACCTGAGCCAAAAGCTGAGCGGTGTCAGTGCTTCATCTCTGCTGTGTAATCATATTAGCTACTGCCAAAAGTAATGCTTGTAAAATAACTTGATACAGCTGTTTTGTTTGGCCATGAGGCATTGTAGAAGTGTTACCAGCCTAAGGTATGTCAGTCAACAGCATCTTCTTCAGTCTTCTTTTCATCTGGATAAGGTTATCAGGAGCTGTCATATCAAGAATACAGTATGTGCCAAAACATCCTGCTTGTGTACTCAGTTTATTAATTCTTGTAAAAATTTCAACTGCCCCATTTTAATGCCTCCTTCACCATTCCCTTTGCTGAATGTACGACAGTGGCATTACAAACAGCCAAATTGGGACCTACTGAATTCTGTAACGCTTGGCACCCTGTAAGGAAAGGAACAGTGAGGTATAATTGTGTTTACGTTGAATTGGTTATAGTTTGTTTCCTAATATATGTAAATTAGGTATGAGTCATTAACCTTCACTTGTGCACTGCTGTATATATGGAATAATTTAAAGATGACTTTTGAAAGCCTGCAGAAGAAAATCTAAACTAAATTCACGTTCTTTCTTTTAAAGCAACTGGAAGAAAAACTGAAAGGACAGGCTGATTATGAAGAGGTTAAGAAAGAATTAAAGTAAGTGTTAAATGCTCACATAATTTTTTTCACAAACTATTTTAACAATACTTGTTAAATAAAGCCACAAGTCTGTGTTCTTGGAACAATAAAGAATTCAGTCAAAACCACAGAGATGGGGAAATAGGGAATATTGGCTGAAATTGCATCCAGAAGCAGTCATCTGCTATATCTGAGAGCCTGCCTTTTTTGTTGTAGCAGAGTATCACAATCACAAGTAATGTAAGTGTCCATGATGAAAGGGCTCTAGAATTATTATCCTCCAAGGGTAAAAAGTTTGAAAATCCCTTGTATTTTAGGTGGACCACTTTCAGAAATCCTCAGCCAACAGCTTAATGTAGTGTGGACCAAGAATTTTAATACGTGGCCTTTGGCCATAATACCTTTTTTCTGCTTCTACCAGCCAGCGTTCAGCACTTACCATTTTAGTGCTGTTTGTTTCACTGTATATTTTTGCTAATATATTGTGGTTTTTAAACTAAAGCCACAAACAGCCTCTTCCTATTTCAAGGGTGTTTTTTTAAGAGACTTAAAAGAGCCTCATTTTAAACTATAACAAGATAAGCTGTCAGGTTCAGAAGAGAAGTTTCTTGACTAGAGGTATGTTTAGTGTCAAGGTTTAAGTAACTGCAAGGAGCTCCATCTCTTCTTTCATCGCTGTGGCATTTTTGTGTGTATTTTAAGAAGATTGAAAAAATGTTACCTTGTTTAATGAGGTATTTCAGATGAAGCTGGAGTCATGTGCTTTTGTTTACACGTCCCTAGAGAATGTGGAAAGCAGGTTTGGTTTTGCACACCCAGTGACTTTCCAGACCTGGTGCTATTACATTAAAACCATGCTGGCTGCAGTTCTTCTTCAGTGCTGGCAACAGCACATCCTGATGCAGGTGTGTAGTTTCAGTAAAGTAAAATGAGTGGGCCATTTCTTCAGTCACCGTAAGTGAACGTTAACTGAACTCAAAAAAGCTTCATCATTCTGCATATTCTCATGATTTCAAGATAAGCCTGCAGTGAAATAGATTGGAGAGTCTCTTGGAAATGGCCCTTGTTGAGTGCCAGCAAATTAAGTCCCCCTTCTCCCGGCCAGAGATGAAGGTGTGGGTGACGTCTGCCATCTCACAGCTTCAGTACCTTTTAGTGCTATCAAATGCAGCCCTGCATGTGGGACAGAGAGCAGAAATCATCCCCTGTTCTTTGGACTTCTTTTTATCAGTGGACCTGAAGGAGTTTTCCTGGATCAGTGAAAATTCAGATGCTTCTCGTTCTAGCTTTTATATCACTGCATGTGTGGGTAATGTCTTTTATCTAGGCAGCATGACTTAGGACAGACAGCTGCTTGTTTGTAGGTGGCCTGGGGCTCATGCACCTGCTGGACTGGGCTGGGGGCTGTGGCCCTTGGTGAGAGCACTGCTTACAGTTTTACAGTGCTTCATCGTCACAGCAGCTCGTGCCTGCCACCCTCTATGGTCCCATCTGGTCCAGAAGATGTGCCAGAACCTGAAACTGCGTCACCTGACAGTCTGATCTGAAGTGAAACCACAAAAAGCATATTGCTGTAAATCTGGTGTCCCATGCATTGCTACAGTACCCCGAAGCACTGACAAGAATCAGCTGTTCATACTGCATGTGTGCACCAAGGAAAAAGAATCTTGTCAGTAAGAAGATATTTCTCAATCCTTTGGACACTGATCTCCGTTTTCCTTGATCCTCCCAGAGATGTTAGAGCTATTCTAGAGTAAGGGGTTTCAAACATCAGCCAGTTGGAGAAACTTAATGGGGTCCACGTCAAGATCTGGAGTGGAAGAATTCCTTGTTTTCTGCACAGACTTTTAAAACTATTTTTGAGATCTGAGAGCTCTGTGTGTCCTTTCAGTTCCCTCTTGAGTAATACGACAGCACTAACCTTCCTGCCTTTGCAGCCAAGATCATAAAAACAGAAAGTCGAACTGTCCCAATACACATTTTGCTTTAGAGTAAGGTCTTTCAAGTAGTCTTAGATGTGCAGATTGAAGTCACAAGATCATTCTTTTAAAAAGCAGATAGCTGATCTTGATAAGCAGCAGACTGAGTCGAGATCTCATGGGCAAAGATATTCCTGGAATCTGAAGGGGAAACATTTTGCTTCCTCATATTCCTGAGAAAATGTCTCTTTCATGACACATTTGGAGAGTCATTTTTAACATGTTTAAGTTGTACATGATTTGAAAAAATGAACCCGTTGTACTGAGTATCCCTCCAAGGGCAATTCAAGATACCATCGACCTGATTTTTAATTCATTTTGGCTTCTAAGAGAAGGAAATTACCTGTGAAATTGCTAGTAAGCTATTTCAGGTAGCAAAGAAGCCACTTCAAACAGGCAGAGGTCACTGAGTTTCCAGCTGAGGTTGCTCATACCTGTTCCAAGCTCAAGGCAAAATGCAGCTGCTGCAGAGTTCAGGGCCTTGCTGGTCCCAGCTGGGAGCAGAGAACTGATAGGGCAGCCTGTGCAAGTGGCCAGCACTGCAGGACAGGGCTTCATGGCCCTGGTGTTGGTGCTGAGATCCCAACGCACACACTGAATACATTCAGGCTTACTTTGCACTCCAGACCACTTCCAGTCTGGAATGCACCACTTCTGGCTCAGCTCACCCAGAAGGGAACATGGCTGGTGTGCTCCAGGACTGCTCCTCATGGCCGTGATGGTAAGTGGGGGCACTGGGATCCAGGCGTGGTGCTGATTTGCACTGAAGTGACAGAAACAACAGTGATTGCCATGGAAAGCTTGCCATGCAGTGGGTTGCTATTACAGGTTGTCATATATTTCAGTTCAGATGGATCTCCATATATGACTGTTGGTACGCATTGCCATTTGCTGATCTCAAGGCTGTACTCTTCAGGGTCTGTGGGAGCATGCACATAACTGCCTCCCTGAGCCCAGGGGATTTCCTGGGCCTGTCTCCTCAGTGTATTTCTTTTCCCCAGCTCTGGATAGCCAGAGCGGTTACTCTGCAGATGTGTCCTAGGAAACACTTACTTTTGGCAGCGATTAGCAGCCCAAGTAAACACCTGTAAAGTCCATTTAATGCCAGCACTTTAAGAACTTGAGCCATTACAGCATGGTTTCTCACCTGACGTGGCTCCATCAATGGCAGAAAAGAAGCACTTGTGTGCATAGGTGAGCTGTGGTGCCCATGTAAAGCAGAGTGTTGGCAGCATTGCTTTCTGTGCAATGTACCACAGGATAACCGCAGCCCTATGCTGATTTCTGCTGGCCAGAAGTATCACTCAGTGATGCTGTGTTATGAAGAGCTGGTTCGTGCACATTCACACCAGCCTCTGCTTCATTTTGACTCAGATTCCGTATTTGTTAAATGGTAAAACCTTTGTTCCCTGCCTTACAAAGTTCATGGTGCTTTACGCATGAAGAACGCTGCATCAGTGCTATCTAAATTTGTTTACGTGTTTTTGTTCAACAAATGAATGCCATTGAAAGCTCAAATCATGTACTGCTTCTGACTGAGGAGCATAACAGCCTGCCTGCACGTGGCCTGTTCAAAAAATACAGAAGACAGAGCACAGTCATAAGTTAGAGTTCCTGCAAGGTTCTCATTTAGCACTAACAGGAGGGCGACATCCTTTGACTGCTCAGTATTTATGTAAAATATCGACAGTGAGACTATCAGATTCTTCTCTTAATGTACTTACAAATATGTGGGTCTTTCGTATTTCTTAAGAAATATTGTGCCATTGTGTCTTCCCTTTGCTATACAGCAAGGAGGTTATTAAAATGAAAAACTGCCTTTTAGCCTGTAGTGACTTCGTTGGGAAGATTATTTGTGCATATTTTCCTTGATATGTGAGCTGGTGTATATTATATAAAGCACTGTAACCATGGTGGTGATTCCCCTGTTTTGTTGCTTTGCTGCAACTTTTCCATTCCCTCCAAGCGTCACAGATAAATTAATATTGTTTCTGACAGCTTAAAATGTTATATCCTTATTAACCTTTAAATTTACGCTTTAAACTGGCCTTGTGGGATTGCATATGGAATGATTTAGAAGACGCTTGAGAAAATTTTCTTATCCAATAACTAGTTTGAATAGTTATTCTGTATTCATTATCAGATGGAATTACTGCAAGGGAAGTTGTTACCGCTTGTAGTGTTGCTGGAGATTAGGAAATGATAATGTTAATGCTCATTAGTGCAGTTGTTATGAGGAGAAGAAACGGAAAATAATTTCTTTTCTGCCTTCCACAGTATATTGAAATCCATGGAGTTTGCACCACCTGAAAGCTCTGGTGCGCAGGTACTGAATCTACTTTTCTTTTCTTAATTACTTCAGCAGTTCAGTTAATTAACCAAAATTTCTCTTGTAACTTGCTCACATTAGCATGGGCCGTTTCCTGTTGATGCTGAGACGTGGGATGATCACTGCTTTCCTGATAATCTCTATGTGAAAAGCTGAACTGAACATTTTTTGTCTGTTAGTTTCCTTTAAGTGACCGAGGAGAAGGAATGGCAGTTCAGCTGGTCATGCACTGGGTAACCACAGTGCTGTGCAGTTGGGTCTTTTAAAGATCCTAGAGCTGATCCAGCTAAGCCAAGATTTGCATGCATCTCGTACTGAAAGTGCACCGGGCAAGGACTGGAGCATTTGTAAATGCTAGCCTTGAAAATAATGCTCTCAGAAGGAAACAGACCTATGAGTGCTGAGACCTCTGCTCTCCCAGTGAATTACTCTTACATAAGTTTGTACGTTTGGAATTAAATTCTTGCTCCTGGAATCTGAACGGAATATCACTATATTGGGGATAATTTTCACTGTGCTTTCTGATGATCAAGGGTTGGCTGTTTACAGAAAAGTGAATGACAGCTTTCTGTGACTGAATTTCTTTCTGAACAAAGTGTTCATGCTGAAGTGTAGTGTTTCAGGGAAATGCTTAGCTGGGGTCACTTGACCTAGAAGAAATAAAATAATCTTAACTCCTGTTATAATCAGATTAAAAGTAGTCTACAGCTCTTAAATTGAAAGCACGCCAGCCTCATTTTAAAAGAAGCAGGATTAAGTAAATGTTCCATTACACATTTCCAAATAACGCAGAATTGATGAATGATTTCCACTGGAAATTAAACAGTGCATCTCTGCTGCAGCTCATGTCAGAGCGCTGAGTGATTCCTGCAAATACATGCATGGTGAATTCCCTAGCTGCGCTCATAGCAGAGATGAGCACTTGTTTTCCTCTTCCGAAATCCTTTTTAGTGCCTGAGTGAGACTTTCAATGCCGTTAGAAACAAACCTCCCACTTTGATTTTCCTTAGGATGCATCGAAACCGCTGGAGGTGCTGCTGCTGGAGAAGAACCGCTCGCTGCAGTCCGAGAACGCCACACTGCGTATCACAAACAGTGACCTGAGTGGTAGGTTGACACCGTTTTCAGCTCTTCTACTATGTCTGTGTCTCATAAAGGGAGGGAGGGTGGAATATAAGGTGAGAGCGTGAGCTAATGCACGGCAGGAAGATGGACAGGCAACAAGATTGCTGAGAAGTGTTTGATTTCTGCAGTTTTATAGGCTGGATAGTAGAATAAAGCTTGGAGACCTTGGAGACTCTTTAAAGGTTAGGAAAGAGGCGTTACAAGATGTACCGAGTGGTAGTGTTTGAGGCTGTCTTCTGTTTTGGGAACAAATTCATCTGTGGCACCAGAAGTCTCTCCCCCCACGCACAATGTTATGCAAAATGTTTGCATGCAGAACACAATAATCTTCCTGTCTGATACATTTAGATATATTACCAGCAGGTCAGCTTGGAAAAACAAAATACTGTCTTTTTAGTGAAGTGTGTTTGCTGTTTAGCTTTCCTAATGTGGGCTTTTTACATTTTGTGTGCACATTTTTTAAATGGCAAGTCATGGAATTTCCAGATACTTGAATGCTTATGGTTTTTGCAGCTGGAAGAAAGTTAAAAGTTGCCACTGGCACTGGGATTACTGAATTCTGAAGAGTTTTATGATTTAACTGAGTGATCTTGGTGCATCCACCTATTGGTGATTCCTTTATTCAAATTGGTTTGTTCCAAAATGTAAATGTTTGCTGCGTTTGGGCTCAGTCAGGTCCAACGAGTAATGTCTTGAATGAGAGACACCAAAGGGACTTGCTGTCTGTAACTGCATTGATTTTAAATGTGTAACTGCACTTCATGTAATTGTTCTAGTTTTAATGTCTGTAAGGGGGATTCTCCAGGCTGCAACATACAAGAAAGGTGCAAACATGAAATGCATGTTGTTTGTTTTGGGGGCCTTGTTTGGCTTATTGAAATTTGAATTATGAAGAAAAAAAAAAAAAAAAAAAAAACAAAAAAAAAAGAAAAAAAA
>VXAB01002724.1:740-61291 GCA_013399175.1 Odontophorus gujanensis | reverse complement strand
TTTTTTTGGGTTATGGAAATTTAAATTTGAAAAAAAAAAAAAAAAAAAAGAAAACAAAGAAAAAAGAAAACAAACCAAAACCAAACCAAAAACAAAAATCCCACCACCACTTCATTGGCCCTTGTCAATCTGCACTCTTTCCCTTTGCGGGGCAGACTTTGCATTTTTTATCTTGGTTTTTCCCTCTTTAATCCCCCATAATGCATTATGTTTGACCTTCCTTGTAGGGTCAGCCAGGAGAAAAGGGAAAGACCAGCCTGAGAGTCAGCGTCCTGCAACCTTGCCGGCTTCCCCTCCTTCTCAGTTGCTCCGCAACGCGGGGGAGCAGGCTTCCAATACTAATGGTACACACCAGTTCTCACCAACGGGTTTAAGTCAAGACTTTTTCAGCTCATCCCTGGCAAGCCCCAGCTTACCCCTGGCCTCCACAGGAAAATTTGCACTAAACTCTCTCCTCCAGCGACAGCTAATGCAGTCCTTCTACTCCAAGGCAATGCAGGAAGCAGGAAGCACAAGCATGATTTTTTCAACAGGTCCTTACAGCACAAACTCCATCTCTTCCCAAAGTCCATTACAACAAAGTCCGGATGTAAATGGCATGGCCCCATCTCCCAGCCAGTCAGAAAGTGCTGGGAGCATCTCCGAAGGCGAGGAGATAGACACAGCCGAAATTGCACGTCAGGTGAAAGAGCAGTTGATCAAGCACAATATTGGACAGCGGATATTTGGACATTATGTGTTGGGACTGTCGCAAGGGTCTGTGAGTGAGATACTAGCCCGGCCAAAGCCATGGAATAAACTGACTGTGAGAGGCAAGGAGCCATTTCATAAGATGAAGCAGTTCCTGTCGGACGAGCAGAACATCTTGGCTCTTCGCAGCATCCAGGGTAGACAAAGAGGTAAGCACTCGCCAGCCGAGGGACTTGCCCTGTTTTTAGTTACAAGAAGCTGAAGGTTTCCATGTTCTAGGCTGTTTGTGCACTGCTGCTGTTTTCACCTCCATCAGACCTAAGGTGCAGAATGTACGTCTTTGTAGCAGTGCCTTTCAGCACCTGTGCGGGTTATTGCCTTGGCCGATGCTTTAGCTGCTGGCTAGCCAGGAGCAGGAGCAGGGGCACACATCTCTGACTGATGTACGGAGTGAGAAGGGGTCTCTAGCTGCTGCCATCAGAAATACTTGGCCATTCTTTGTCCTCTGGTTTATTGAGACCATGATTTTGTTGTGCCTTGTGATTTTTTTCCCAGCGTTTTGACAAAATATCCTAGGTGATGCATGAAATGACTAATTAAAATAGGAAGCCAGTTTAAAGCAGCTTTGCATATGTAGGGCAGTGGTTTTAAGGAATAACATACGCATTTCGTTGTGATTCATCTTAAACAGAGACTGAGATTTACTTTTAGAGAAACTGAAAAGTAAGTTGTTTACAGTCCAGAAATATATGGAAGGACAGGCAGGATTTGTCTAGATTTTGTTTAATTGAAAGTGAACGCTGTTAGATTTATAATCTGCTCTTCCTTTTGATGATTGTACTTGAGGGGATTATCTGCCCATCTTTAACCTCTTCATTTTTGGTATCTCTAGACATTTATTTATATCTGTCTAATCTCCTTTCCGAACGTAGCTGTAATCTTTATTAACAAATCAGCCAGCCTTGCTTCTTCCAAAGTAGCCAGCTCCTCCAGCGCTCAGGCAGAGACTCGAGGGTTTGAGGAATGCTTGAACCCTCGTCTCTAGAGACAGGCTGCTATCTTCTCATGTCACACAGCCCATGATGTCAGAGCAACCATCCCCTGATTGTTTTGTTCTTACCAAACTTGTTTTTCAACAGAGAATCCAGGCCAGAACCTGAACAGACTATTTCAGGAAGTACCGAAACGAAGAAATGGGTCTGAAGGTACGTCACAGGCAGGTGTTTTTCTTTGCGGTCAATACCTAGGAAGTGGAGTGTGCTTTAGCTGTGTGTTTCCTTAAAACTGTGCAGTTTGATTCTGGCCTGGAATCTGATAGAAAAACAGACAGTAAGTATAAAACAAACCATGGGTTAGACCAGCACTTTGCTTTTCTAATTCTGCTGCTGCTGTACTAACTTAACCCTGTTTGGATACTTTTTCCACTCTCATCCTCACTAGATACACAGATAGAGAGATAAGCAATAGAAGCAGCTTTGAAAATCATTGCATCTACTGAAATGCTCTCTTTGCTGTTTTTATTATCTTAGAGCAAGATAGTTGCATGACTGTGTGTAATCCAAGATCAGTTGCATACTGCTTCTGCTCTAAATTTTCCTTCTTTCTCCTCACGGGGCTTATGTTGACAAATACACTTGAATAAGCTGTTAAATTAGTGTGGTGCTTTCTTTAGTATGGCATATGAAAGAGACTGAACAAAAAGACAAGGGAACATTAGATCAATGAATTATCATTAAAGTATGAACATTTTGCTTTGTAATAGATCAGTTGCAGAATTTTGCTTTTAGCCAGACAAAAAGAAGAGGAAAAATAAAAACTGCTACCTCAAAACTCCACAGTTATTTTGATTTCAGTCAGAAATTATGTAGCTCACTTACAGTGGATAATCTCATAATGAACAGTGCAGTAGTTTCTTAGTCTTAGGAATTTTCCCTTCTTTCTCTCCCCGTAGTAGTTAAAAGAATAACCAAAGGGAGTAAAAAAAAAAAAAAAACAGAAGAAATAGCTCTAAGCTGGAGGGTACTTCAGATGGTATCGGTGTTTAAATGACAGCATCTCTTATGTACCAGCCTCTAGAAAGGCACAAATTAGTTTGGATCTAGGATTTCTAAATTCTGTTCTGATCTGAATGTACACTCATCCTGTTTCACCTGGTAGCTGACTCAGTTTTCAAGGATGCTTCTTGAGCTTATGTTTGTGTCTTTCTTCCTACCCCCTCCAGTTCTTTTCCCTTTCTATTTCCATTCCCCCACCAAAAAGAAAAGGGAAAAAAAAAAAGGGGGGAAAGGAAAGGTAAAAATATAGACCTGTGCAAGTTTTATTTGAAAATGAAATACGACCACATAGCTCTTCCTCTGGTGATGTTACTGCTCTCATCATTCAGTGCAGCCAGTGGACAGCTTTCATGCAATGAGAATGTTTTTCCTCTGTTGTGTTAAGGGTGTTCTTGGTGATGTAGATGTTGGTAAAGGTTTGGTGTGAGCTGTTGTCAGGTCACGCTGGCAGCATGTTGGTATGTACTGTCTGTCTTTGTGTTAAAAAAACAATCAAAACAAATGAAAGTTTTCCCAGCATCATTAGTTTTGTTTTCCTCCTCAGGTAATATAACCACACGAATCCGAACCACGGAGACTGGCTCTGATGAAGCCATCAAATCCATTCTTGAACAAGCCAAAAGGGAGCTGCAAGTACAGAAAACAGGTACAGCCTCATTTTGTCTCTTGCTCCTTTTATTTCAGAATTTAATTAAAACAATTACCATGAGCTTTCTGGTCAGTTAATTATATTCTTAAAACCTTGAATGTAGGTTTAAAGAGCCTTTTAAAATTTCTTTATTTAGTGGAGTGCTTTCTGTCTGTAACACAGCCCAAGATAAGTTAGTACACAGGGCTGCTTGACAGGGCCTTTGCTCAGCACCCTCCTACTCAAGCCCCAGGGACACAGCTGCATGGGACAGGGAACTGAGGGGATCTACCTCAGTGAAGGTCACAGGATAGCCAGCAGTTACCAGAACCACACTACCAGCTTACTGTGGACATCGTGTACCCAAATTATGGTACAACCAAACTCCAGCACAACTTTATTTTTGGGTGCAGAATGTAAGGATATAGGCCTTCTTCAATGAATGAGCTGGCAAGTCCAAAAAGAGTTTTGTTTCCCAAAAATTTAATATAAGTTTAATTTTTCCTTGTATGCTGCCATGTAGTTAATATTTCTGTCTACTCCACAGCTCTCTCAGCTGTAAAAGAATTTGCAGTACATCTAGAGGGCTGGTACTGAAGCAGGCACCACTTTACAATACTTCTGTTTCATTTTCTTAAAAGATAAACATTGATGTACAGTTTGGGATAGTCATCTTTGAAATGAAAACTAAGCTGACTTCATGGCCAAATGTAAAAGACCAGTTAATACACGATTTAAGTGAGTTTGTGTCACTAGTGATGACACAGAGAAAAATGAGGGCTGTGTGCAGGAAGCTGGAAGCGCGTTGTTCAGGATCATCTTTGATCTAAGCATGTCGGACTTCCTTTCAAATACTAACTCAGCCTCCAGACTCCCTATGAGACCTGTAGATAACTCAGAAATGGCCCCGCTGTCTTCTCCACTTCTTAGTTTCTCATGCATCTTGCAGCGTGCAGCAGGAAGGAAGGTAGGGAGGCAGATCTGGAAATGTGTTCAGGTGAGGCATATTGCTAGGACAATCTCACTTCACTTTGAGGTCACTGTTTGCAGCATGTGAGTTTCCCTAGTGCTTCACCTTTCCTGTTCTTCTTAGAGTAGCTTTCAGAGGAACTGGTTTTCAAACACTGGGATCCTCAATGGAAACTAACATAAACGATGGAAACAGATGCCATTGCAAATCTTTCATACTCTGCAGAGATAATTGTACGCCCATGTTCCAGGCTCTGCTCATCCCGTAACTGCTGCAGAACCCTAGTTCACCACTGAATACCTCATTTAGGTGGTATCTCCTCCAGGAGCACCCGTGTCTCCGTTCTGGAGGTTTGGATGGGGCACAGTGCAGTGCTCAGGCTTCAGTGTGGTTTTGTAGAGCAGTTTATTTCAGTGGTTGGAACCATGGAATGAGAAAAGAGGAGGCAGAAGCACATTGGACTCGTCAAATTAAATAATGAAGCCTTTTACTAAACTTCTTGCTTTGTTGTAATTTGCGTGTTTTATTTTTGGAGTTGAAAAGATTCACCTTATTTATACTGCCAGAGGTTATTAATAGGCCATCCAGGTGAATGCAGCTGTGCTCAGCTTTGAATGCGTTACGATTCATTTGTGGAGATAGAAGTGAAAGGTTAAATAACTCTGTAAAAGGATTCATAAAACGTTACTGACCACGTGGGGGTGGGAGAAGAAGAGTCAAAGGCTTGATTTTCAAAGGCATTTATTTGAAACTTTTTTTCAATGGTGGAAAGCATGCAAATGGTAACAGACTTCTGCAGTTGGGTCAGTGTGTGCAAACATCCAGCCCTTTGGCAAGGATAAAAACTTTCCAGTGAAGAACTTTGGAAATCTTACCTTACTTTGAAAAGTGAGAACCTTTACTTAGTGAAAACTCCTCCCTCCCTTCTCCCTCCCATCCAGAAATGTATTGCTGCCCTTTTTCGTACAGGAAAATATTTGCAGTAGCTCATGTTGAATATGAAGCATGTTCCTCTGTTGCATTTAGTCTTTTGGTTGTTTTTCATAGCTGAGCCGGCTCAGCCGCCTTCTGCATCTAGCAGTGGCAATTCTGATGATGCTATTCGATCCATTCTGCAACAAGCCCGACGTGAAATGGAGGCACAGCAGGCTGCCCTTGATCCTGCCTTAAAAACAACACCTTTGTCTCAAGCTGACATTTCTATCCTGTCCCCCAAACTAGTATCTACATCTGCAATGTCTTCGGTTTCCAGCTATCCTCCTTTGGCCATATCCCTGAAGAAACATTCATCTGTTACTGATTCCAGTATCTCTGCATTGCAGAACCTCTCTGGGCTCAAAAAGGAGCCGCAGGAGGCACCTGTTTTAGAGCTTCATGGAATAAGTGATTCTGCCCAGGGTATGTTGAGGCATGTTAAAAATGAGTTGGGACGTGGTGGTGTTTGGAAGGACCATTGGTGGAATACTGTGCAGCATGAGAGAAGAAATACAGCTCTTCCCGAAGATATTAAAGTTGAGGAAGCCAGTGGTGGAAAAGAAAAGGTCAGCAATCAGACTAGGCCAGATCGTAGCCAGCTCCAAGGACCATCTTCTTCAGAGTATTGGAAAGAGTGGCCAAACGCTGAATCTCCGTACTCGCAGAGTTCTGAATTGAGCATGACTGGGGCGAGTCGCAGTGAGACACCACAGAATAGCCCCCTCCCTTCATCCCCTATCGTGTCCTTGTCCAAGCCATCCAAACCTTCAGTTCCTCCTCTGACACCTGAGCAGTATGAGATTTATATGTACCAGGAAGTGGATACGATAGAACTAACGCGGCAGGTCAAAGAAAAGCTAGCAAAGAATGGCATCTGCCAAAGGATCTTTGGGGAAAAGGTAAAGAATTGGTTCTCTTATTACCCCGGTGTTTTGATGTGCTTTGTGCTCCTTACGTCAGTGCACAGCTCACTTTAACACAGCTGTGCCACGGAAGGGGTATGCACGTGTGTTTTATGACAAATGTTTGTATTTAGGATGTTAAAGGAAAGTGTTGGTTTTCCTGCATTCTGTGAATTGCACAGATTTTGTACAAGATTGGTTTCCGTTCCACGCAATTAGAAATTGGGCCACTGAGTTTAGAAACATGGAAGGACAAAGCAAACGTTACTGAGACTCAGTATTTCATGGTTCACGTAATGAATTCATGGAATATTTGAGTAATGCCATTGTCGTGACTGGAGAGTCTTAAATTTGTTTTGGTCGAAGGTTATGGACATGAGAGCATTTTTCCTTTTTTAATATTTGGAAATGTGCACGAGCGTATTTAAACAAACACATGGAAAATCCCTTCCATCTCCTTAGTCTTAAGTCAGGAATTCACAGCTGTGTGGTATAGCTGGTGCTGGGCATCTCAGGTGTTTAAGCATGCCTGATCACAGATGCAGACCGAGTTAAGGAGCACTGAACACACAGAGCTGCCAACCCATGACCCCCAGAAGGCACTTCCAGGCTGTGAGGAGTGGTGGGCATCCTGTGTTCCTTCTTCGCATAACGAATTGAATGGATCTAATGGTGCAGAAGGAGTTGGCATTGCCCTGTTAACTTTTCACTAAACACTACGTGAAAAGCCTGACCTCCCAGGGCCGTTAAGGATGCTGTGGCACCTTTGGTGAAGGGTGAGCCCCTGCACCTGCTGATTTCGAGGCAAATGAGTGTCCTGCCTGTCTGAGCCCACTCTTTGCCGTGCACAGCTGTGTTCTTGAGTACTGACTTACATGGAGCAGCTGCTGCTACAGGTGAAAACACACATTGTTAGAATTCACACCACAGAAATGAACCAAATACAGGCCGAGTCTCAGAAGTCCCAATTATTTTTGTTTGAGAACAAAATACATGACAATCATGTCCTGTTTTATCTACCTCTGTGTGCTGCTAGGCTGTGTTTTTCCTGTTAGAACCGATGAAAGTGTTTGACAGTACGGAAAGCATGCAAATCTCATACCATCCTTTTGCTGTTTGTACTGCCACTCCTGCAGGAAAAAAAAAGCCAAAACCACAAAGCACTCTCCAGAGCAAAGCAATGGCAAGGGAAAGGCATTTCCATCCCAGCACATATCCATGTCATTTCCAAGTGTTGTTAATTGTCCACGTTAAAATGACTTGAGCAGTGTAGGAGCACAGGAAGCTGCAGTGACTTACATTACCCCCTTCAAAGCAAATGTGTTAACGTGCCCTTCTTGGTTGCTTCACTTCAGGTATTGGGGCTGTCCCAAGGAAGTGTCAGTGACATGCTCTCCAGGCCAAAGCCATGGAGTAAATTGACACAAAAAGGCCGAGAACCATTTATTCGTATGCAGCTCTGGTTGAATGGTGAGCTGGGACAGTGTGTCCTGCCCGCACAAGGGCAGCAACAAGGACAAGGTAATTAAAATTCCACTCTGTTGTTTGAGTTGAGGAGAGATCTTTTTAAGGTTGCAGTGAGCAGGACTTCACCCATGTGCTGGGAAGGGACGTGCCTGGCCTGGCATCCCAGCCAGCTCCTTGGGGGTCTCTGGGAATGCTTGCACAAGGAGCACTCGTTTCTGTGTAATTGATAAGCAGCCATTATCGAGTTCCTAATGAGGACGATATTATGTGGGCGTGAATACCATATGTAATTCAAAAAAATTTGGTCCAAGAGCTGGAAAACGTTGTGTGCTGTTTTCTAGTGTTGCATAAGGGACTGTTACTGTACCTAGGAGAGTATTGATTGCTTTTTCAGGAGGTGAGCTTGAACTCAGCTCTGAAAGGGGGAATGCTGCGTTGCAATTATGCTTTTATTGTGACTCTCTCTCTTATCCTTAATACCCAGTGATGCAGAAAGGCCAGGCTAGAGTTTGGCCTCGGCACTACCCTTATAATGCCACTGACTTCTATGAGCAGTGTGCCCTTGCTGAGCTCAGCAGTTTGCTATTTGTTGAGCTGCTTACTGTTTAGTTTGTGGTTTGGCATCTCCTTTTATTGTTCCCTGATTTTCCTCTCCTCTCTTATCTAGTCCTTCACTCTGTGACATCATTACAGGATTCCCTACAGCAGGGATGTGCAAGCTCAGGTAATCAGCTGGTTTCAATGATTTGCTCTGAAATAATTCTCTGTGCTTTTGTAACGTTTCTTTTGCTTTGATGCCAAAAGGTTTCTCTTGTTTTGTTGTATCATACAGGGGACCCTTTTTTGTTTTTTTTTTTAATTAACCCAGTTATTTCCTCCTTCCCTCCTTGTTGCTATGGCAGATATAGGGAACACACATATTTAGCTGCATATTTTAGATGAAGAGACTCTGATTGTAGAGATCCTTGGCTCCGTAGGATTTTTTTTACCATAGTTCAGCTTATCAGGCTGACATGTGATAATGGCTGTAAAACAAGCCTTTGGTTTGTAATGTGATCTGCATCCCCCAGCTGCCTGATTCGCTGGCATATTTTTCCACTTTCATTTGCACAAAATCTGCTTTGTTAATTTGAAGGTGGGGAAAAGACCACGTTACGTATTTTTGCTTCAAGCTTCATTAAGTATTCCGAGCCAACCTTCTTTCACCCTTCCCTGTCCGTTTGCAAAAAAAACAGCTGTGACAGAGATGGGTGTCAAAGAGAAGTGAATTGCTAAAGGTTTTACGAAGATGGCCACAGCACAGGGGGGAGCAGAACAGCTGTGTTCCTGCTGTTAGATACCAAACTCTACCCACACAGACTTCTTAGCCGTGATCTGCTTCACTCACAGAAACTACTCGGGCAGTTTTGTACTCCAGAAACATACTTGTGCCCTGCTCTGTGCCCTGCCTGTGGGAGCTACGGCGTTCCAGGGTACGGAGCAGTGTGGGTTATGTTGTTTTTCCACCTTTCTGCCATTCTGAAACACTCCTTTTCTGGAGCTTGTTGAGTTTATTCTGAATATCTCAGCAGAACTGTTTTTCCTCGCTACTGGGAAAATATTTCTGCATTTTGAAAGGTTTCACTAGTAGAAAATCTATGATGATATTCAGCCCATGTTCTTTCCAAAGAAGAACAGTTGAGAATAAATAGATAAATGCAAAATTATGCCCCTGGAAAAAAAAAAAAGGCATGAAAATAAAACCAAAATGGGAAAAATTATTTGCAGTCATAGAGCTATTGTTACTTACAGGCAAGCATTTAGCAAATGTGAAAATTTCCTATGACATTTTATATGCTGCTGTTCATTAAGAGTGTGCCGTTGACTACTTTCTGTTGCATCAATACTGTGCCAGAGTAACCGTTATAAATGCCTAAGACAGCATGGAAAATATGAGTAATTAATTATAGCCATTTTAAGAGGAATTTGAAATCAGAGGAGCTGGGAAAAGGCTGCATTATTATTGGTAATCATCATATTTATGACTAACTGTAATTATAAAAGATTGAAAGACAAGCCCAGAGCATTAAAACCCGACCACCTTAGGGATCCCCAGGAGGATCACTGGTAGCTGGAAGTGATTTCCTTCAGGAAGTTCAGTTTTGCTGCTGTGATATTTTGCTCCACTCCCACACTCCCAATCTCGTTTGTCAGCTCCTGCCCTTGAGCTAATATTTTGTGACGCGGCGTGTTCCTATCAGCTAATAAAATCATATTATTGATGATCGCTGTCCTTCTTTCCTTAAAGCAAACCTACAAATGAGAAAATGGGTTCGTGCCCTTTTCTTTCTCCCTCCTGATGATTAAAAACAAAATTGTTTTACAAGACGTTCTTTTCTCAGTACCTCTCTGTGTATGGAGGAATGAGGAGGTTGTGACACGGTGCAGAACAAAAGAGCAAAACCGAGATATTTGGATGAGTAATTGGTAATTTTCTTTTATTAGAAGCTGTTCTGTAATTAAAAGCGCAGCAAATAGTTTGGAAAAGGTAAAAATAATTATGCATTTGTGAAAGATCCTCCACTCCAGGGCAGAAAAAAAAAAAAAAAAGACAGCTACAGTTTGCAGGTCTTCCGAGATATTTCCCGGGAAAATCAAGGCAGAGAAGGTTGCATACTTGTAATTTTAAAATAGAAATTAATCAGAAGGATTTCAAAATGAGAAAAGGTCTGGAGCCTTTTCCATGTATTATAATTGGCTCAGAACTTGTTGAATGCGTGAAGGGAAAGAAGTGAAATTAAACTAATACATTCAGTGGCTCCTGAGTGCTTTGCCAAGAAGGTCTTCAGTGTACAGAGTGTCAACACGCATAGTAACGTCTCAAACTTTTATTAGCTGTGAGTATTTTCATTACTGTTTGGCACTATTATATCAAACTAGCAAGATTTTCTGGATTTCTGACCCAGTTAGTTACGCTTCCAGATCATAAGGTTTTGATTAACACCTCATTCATGAAAATCTGTTCCTTTGTCCAGTACTTTTCCATTGTTACACGTGGGCAGATGGACCCATCAGCCTTTTGTGTGTAAGGATGAATGGATAAGCATTATATAGATATAATTAGAGATAAACCCGGCTCATTTTTCTTCTCTGCAAGCTGTATTTATGAGTTTCTGAAAAACACAGTCTGTACCAAATCCTCGCCAGATAGGTCTATCTGTATCTGTGCCTGTGACCTTGGTGAGGGCTTTGGTGATGAGGAGAACTCTGTGCAAGTTCTAGGGGACGTGTTGTACACAAAAATGGTGTCTGTACCCTGGGTGGCCAAAAATAGTATCACTGTGCCTTTTCTACCATTTCTTCTGTGTATTTCTTTCCACCTAAATGCTCTAATGCCCTTGGGTAAATCTGCCTTTTTAATGATTTATGTGTCAAAAGCACGGACCAAATCACATGGAAAAAAAAAAAAAAGTTGAATTAGTGTCACCCAAGTGCATCAGCATTTTTTCATGATGAATTTGGCCCTTATTTAGTTGCATTACTGGTGATCAGGGCTGGGTTGGGTTTGGAAAGTAGCCATGTGTCAGGAGAAGGTTTATGTGCTTGGATGTTTTTCTAAATACTTACGCTGCATATAGCCCTGATTGGTTTGTTTTATTTCAGGATCTTATATCTTTAGTGAGCATCTATGTGACATTAAGAAAAAGTTTCTTTTGCTGATGATTTCATAACTACTCCCAGGCAGGCTGAATTCTTATTCGCTTTAGTGCGTATCCTCTGTGAAGGACATACACTCTTTATATACTACATTAAAGACTAGCAAATACTCAGCGGGATAAAGACGTGCCTTTTTGGAATGTGTTTCTGTAAGGGTCGTCTTATGACCTAATGTGGAAATCTTCATTTGCCGATACAGCTGCGGGTGATCTCAGGGGATTTTGAATTTCCCTTTTGTTTGTCTTCCTTTCTGGGTATCATCCATCATTCCTAACCTCATGCTGCTTAGCAATGGTAACGCTCATGGGAGTTGAAGAAAGGATTATAGCAGCATAAAATGGGGAGCTAATTAGAGCTTGTTTCAAAATCAGAATCTAGCTTGAGATAATTGCATATTATCTGGTGATTTTAAAACCCAAGATCTACTGTATTTAGTTCAACTGAAATATGTATAAAAGCTTTATTTTCAAAATAAAACATTTGTAACGACACAGAGATTACTTCTTATCATCTCTTGGGAAAGAAATCTGAAAAAAAAGTCAGAATGCAATCTATGTTTTCCTGTAGTGATGATACTAACAGACATATTGGGGAATGATGACAGAACCAGGTACGCGTTACACCTTTATTTATGTACTACTTATTCCTGTAGCATCTCTCAGCTCAGATGCTGCCAAGTGGGCAGGTAGTTCCTGTCCTGCAGGCAGCTCTTCCTGTGTATCCTCTGACAGAAGGATGCTGTCACATTCACTGCTCTGAGAGAAATAAAGTGCAGGGAGAGCACATCTCAGGTTTGCAGCCCACGTAGAGGATGATTCTGAGATTACTGTCCCAGCCCGTGCTCGGTAGCACATGGAGGCAATGGCACGTGGGCTGTGCTGGTTTCCTTCCTTGTGCTGGTTTTCCTGGTTTGTTTTGCTGGTGCTCTGGGCTGTGATGGGGGTCAGCCTGTGGAGCTGGGCACTTAGCACATGGAGGTGCCACCAGCAGTTGACCCAGTGGTGCTGGATGGAGTTGTGCTTTGCTGGTGAATCTAAGGAAGGAGATTGTTTTGCAGTCATTTGGGCGCATTCTGTGTGAACAAAACAGTCCATGGCATGAAATGATTCTGGTTAATGTGGCCTGCAAAATGGGAGAGGAGAGGGATCACGTGGCCCTTTAATGGCTGAGAATTCCTGGGCTGGATAGGTTCTGTCTGATAACCGGTTTTTGAGTCTGCATTTGATGGAGAAGTTACCTCCTTTTGTGCTGGATTCGAAAGTTTGGAGCTGAACCACAAAGCTGGCCGGACGTCGTCTCCATAAGCCCCAAAACACACTGGTGTGTACTGGGGAGCTTTTCACATTCTTTGTGTGGGGCTCAAGATTGTGGCACTGCAGCAGTTGGCCCTGGCTGTCTTGATTTCAAACCAAGGGATATCAGTTGGCTCCTCGTTTGGGCAGCTGTTGCAGTCTGTCTGTGGTGCGTGTGATCATATTCTGTGCCATTTCTCTGACATTTGGACCATGAAAACCTTCCTGGCAACCTTTCTGGTATCGGTAGAGCTGGGAGAATCACTGTCAGGGCACCTCACTGGGACCTGGGAGCGCAGCATGAAGTCAGAGCTTCAAGTTAGTATGTAATATAGCATTGGATGTCATTACTGGGCATCACCTGCTCACTGCTGCCTGGGTCTGTCCTCCATGCTTGGTGAATAGTTGGGATTTGGGGAGGAATTCCTGTCCTGGTTGCGTTCCTTTCTGCGCACTGAGCCACATGATGATTAAACCTGCAGAAGATGATTCCATCCTCATTGTGGTCATAGCTGTACTATTATGAAAGTGCTAACAGAAAATACGTAGTCATGGAGCAAACACTATTTTCTAGGCAGATATTCCTTGCGGCTGAATTCCAATGACAGAGCACCAACACACTTTTCATATTAATATGGCAAGAGGAGACTCCTGCTGTATTCTGAAGACAAATTTAATTCACTCTGAAGCATGGCTGTGAGTTGGTAGTGTCCGCTTCTGAGAAGTTTCCCAGTCTGGTTGTAAATACATATTTCTTTGGTATTCAAGCATCCTTGCTCTCTGTTCAGGCATTTTTTTAAGGAAACCATGGGTGCTGAATATGAGAACTCTGTGAGTTCTGCTTTCCATCATTTCAGTCATCAACAAGAGGGAGAGCAGCTTTGTACACAGGCAGATAACGATAGGACAAGACAGAATGGTTTTAAACTAAAAGAGGGGAGATTGAGGTTAGATGTCAGGTGGAAATTCTTTACTATGAAGATGGCCCTGGCCCTGCTGCCCAAAGCTGTGGGTGCCCCATCCCTGGAGGTGCCCAAGGCCATGTTGGATGGGATCTTGGGCAACCCCATGGCAGGGGGTTGGGGTTGGGTGGCTGTGAGGTCCCTTCCAACCCATCCATTCTGTGAGTCTCTGGTTCATTACTTATTACCTCATTTCATTAATTACTAGTGCTTACTGTTCCCTTCGTTGCTCTTTCAGAGGGAAGCAGCCTTTATGGAGGGGGCCCATCCCTGCTCTCCCTTTTCCTGGGTACATGGGGACCCCCCTGCCAGCTGCCAACCACAGCGGGGCTGGGTGGAAGGCACAGAGCTGCTATGTTACAAAGCCAAATACAAAAATAACTGGAGCAGCACTGAAAGGCGAGCAGAGCTGTCACAGCCGTGCCACAGCTCCAGGGGGGTCGGGAGCTGGGGCAGTGGCTGGGCTCTGTCCCCATGGGCTGGCAGCTGCAGGAGAGGTCAGGAGGGCTCCAAAGAGATCGGGCGTTTTGCTGTTGGGAAGCTCAGGCAGCTGGCAGCAGCTCGCTGGTTGTTTATGGGAAGAGGAAATATGGGAGCTGCTGCCAGCAGGATGGAACTGGAGGGATGGAGCTGCCCTCCCAGGTACCAGCCCCACCCGCTGCCCGTTGAGTCACACCGTGCTCCTCTGGGGATGAAAATTGCCTTGCTTTCAATTCAGAGAACAGATAATGGGCTATTTTCCTCCCAAAATACTGAAAAAGAGGTGTACTGGCAATGAATGTGCAGGTTGTTATTTCCATTTTATAATGGGGATGGAGCTGCGAGGCAGCTGTCTTCTGCACAAAATAGCTCTGAAACACGGAAATAAGCAGCCTGTTAGATTTGAACAACAAAATCCTCTTATGATTATAAAGAGTTATGCATTACTTATATCAAATTGTTCCTAAGAAGGAAAAAAAAAAAAGAAAATTACCAGAAAATTAATATCTTTTAAGCTACTTTCTAGCCTGTCCTTTGCATTCTGGGGAGCAGAAGGAAGGAAGAGAAACTGACAACTTTGTCTCACCTAAAGTGATAGGTATTGGAGGTCTTAAAATTTACCTACAGCCATCCAGAGAAACAACAAATGAAAGAATCCTGTGGTTATTTGAAATAGGAAACACAGCTTGCACTGAAAACAAAATGTATTTGAAATCAAATTTAAATAACAGTGAAAATAGAACAGTGTCTAATTAATTAGCCTAATGAAAGGAGAAAGTCCAATGACAATCAGAAACAAAGCAAGTGTGTAAATATTCCATGTTTGCACTTCTTGAAGATACACTTCTTGAAGATACTGCTAATAACAAAACATATTTTTCTTGGCTCTGTGAATCATGCCCTATAGTGTGCTTGAAAAGAGTGATTGTTCCCTGGAATAATCTTCCTGATTCCACTCACTGGCACAGCGTGGGCTTTCCAAAACGTCCCCGTTTGGTGTCAGCCCTCCACATCCCTCCAAAGGGGCTGTCCAAAGACAGCGAGCTGCTTTGGAGCATCATTTTGTCCTCGTGAGTTCCTCTCTCCAGCCCTCCCAGTAGGTCGTCTGGCCTTGACAAAAAGCCCAGGCACACTTAGTTCTGTCCCACATGCTCCCTACAGCTTCTCCCATGGCTTCTCCTATGGCATCCACTCTGTGTGTGTTTGCTGGCCGATGGGAGATCAGGACAGGAGCCTTCCCCACCTAGCTCAGCCCATCTCATCCTGCACAAACAAATGAGGAATGGCATTAGCTGCCCTGTAACTACAGCGGTGTTTTGTATTTGTTTCTCTCTTTTTTACCCCCCTGGAACTGGGATCCTAAAAATAGTGCAAGTTGGAACTGGCAGATGTTTCATTTGTCCTTTGCGAGAGGACCAAAATTAGCCTCTCATCTGGCACCTAAATAAAGCAGCTTAACTGCCTTTATACAAACTTTGCAATTACTGTCTATTGAAGTTGCAACATTTTGTTGTGTTTGATGGGGAAAGGCATTATGTAAGCAATACCAGTACCTAAAAAGCCCCCAGACCTTGAAAGCGAGAGGGCAGACAAGAACAAACCCAACCATTGTTTAAGGGTGGGTTGGGTTTGGTTGGGTGGTTTCTTTAGCATTTTCCAATATGAGACAGATGTGCTTTTTTCTACTGAAGGTTTCATTAAAAACAAAAAATAAAAAAAAGGCCAAAGTAACTTGGAAATGCTCAGAGAGCTGACTATTGTAAAGGTGGAAAAAAAATCTAATGGAAGGACAGCAATGGTTTCTCTAATTTTCAGAGAAAAATCTGCACAGAATGCCTGAAGCTGGGTTAGCAGTGGGACTCCCCAGGGGCAACAGAAAGATGTTATAATCAATTACCACATCATAACACTGATGTATGATAATTACTGAGTGTTCCTCCTGAGATAGTGCAGCATTTGGCTGGGATGCGGCTCTTTCATGGTCCACTGCCTGATTAATATGCAAATAATAGGCTGATTGCATGATGAATGCAGAAAATGAGTTCGCTGATAACGTGAGCACCGAAGCGGGAAGATGATAAATTACTTTTACTGACTGTCCTACATTAAGTACCCTTTCTCAACAATTTTATCACAAATTAAGTAAAGCAGTATGGAGAGATTATGAGGATGTGTAAAATAATGTACCTTAATCGCTTTTATAATATTGTTGCATACAGTGTAAATGTCATTTTGTTTCAGTACTTTTGCCAGTACTCCTCCTGAAGAGGAGGGCATTAGGTGCAGTGGTGTTCAGGGTCACTCTTTTATGAAGTGCTTGCTTTTAAGATTGCTGCTGTGGTTGTTAGCTGGGACTGCTGGGGAGGGAATCCAGACCTTAGCCTTGGATCCATCCCATAAGTGTCTTGCCCACTGCACGTTGCTTAGAGGAGGAAATTCAGATAAATGCAGAACGGGGTGCACAGCACATGTGTGCATTCTGCTTGTCTGAAACAGAGAACAGGTTAAAATCTTGAGGAGGACATAGAAATACCTCCACACTCAGGCTTGCCATAGAGGAAAACAACAGACAGTCAAAAAGATGCTAATACCTCAAAGTTAGTCTCCAACCACAAGGTCACTGTCAACAAAGACACCAGAACCTGCAGCAGAGCCTCGGCAAGCTCTGCTTCCCAAAAGGTATTGTGCACGTGTTTATTTTGATTGTACTAACAGTGTAACTGTGTGGGGTTGTGGCGTGTTGATTGATTGCTTTCATGACATATTTGTTTTAATATTCAGAAAATCCTGAATAAAGCTTGTGCACACAAGCTGTTATTAATAATAAGGTTATTGAAGGTGTTTTCCAACAGTTACTGCTAAATATTGACTTCTGACTCAGTTACAGAGACATGGAAAAATCTGCATATTAAAGAAAGATTAGCAGAGCAGAGGAATTTCTTCTAAAGCCGACATGGTTTTGCCATTAATCATCTAAATTAAAATCTGATTCCATTTTATAAAGGTTGTTTTTAATTGTTAAGGGTGATACGTAAAAAAGTCGGGGACAGCCAGCCCACAGCAGAGGCTGGAGCTACATAATCTCTGAGGTCCCTTCCAACCCAATCCATTCTATGGTTCTGTGCCTCCTTAATGAACTCAAGCTGCATCCTTCTGCACAGGATCCTTGATGTCCACGTGTCCCACGTGCCCTTCATAGCGTTCTGGACCCACACACACATTGTGCAGCTCACACCTTCCAGCTTACAGCGAGGCACCGTGCATCAGCAGGACACGGAGCACCTCTCTGTTGTGGTTTGGGTGCAAGGAGCACCTCGAGACTGCCTGCGAGGCATCTGGGATTGTGCATTTATTAGGAGGACAATCCATCACCTGGCTTCACTGAGAACTTCTGCACATCCAGCTGTCAGGCTTTCTTCATGAGTCTAAAGCCGACCCTGTGCTGAACTTCAGGCTGCTCTAACTCCTTCTGCTTTCTGAGGTGGTTAAAATCGTTGGGTTTTTTGGTACAGGCATGGAGCTGACATGTCATTGTAGAACACGCAGCATAAAATTGCTGCAGCACCCTGCAATCCTTCAGCAATGCTCAGAAGCAGAATTTTCAGGTACTCTAACATTGAACCCTGCTCATTCAACTAGTTCTGTGCACTTGTCTTTAACGTCTATTCCTGTGCAGAATGGGGACCTTCGTTGCTGTTTTTCCCCCATGATCTCACAGTTAACAGCTCTGGTTCCTCCCCTCCTGGTGCAGACACACAGACCTCTGCATGCCTCCCTGAAGGGCTTTTCCTCTGATCCCTTCCCCCAGCCACATGAGATTTCCCCGAGCCAGGACCCAAAATAACATTTTCCCCAAAGTTAAAACATTTGTGAAACAAACAAACAAAGTCCCCAGGGTCACAGTGGAAATGTATAACCATATCTGTGGCAAGCACTTGCTGCAGTCATGGCTGTATGTACCTACATGTGTGGTATCTTCCTGTGTGCCCTGGAGGGTGCTTTTCATGCTCCCTATGGATATCTGGGGGAGTTTATAACTTTAGGGAGGATCGTATTTTCATAAGCCACATTAATTTGCACACTGTAGATAGGCAAGATTCACTCACTTAAAATAAATCCACCAGAATTGCTACCTGTGAGAAAGAGTTCGGCATTCAGGAATATTTTTCTTTAATTAGTCAGAAGAGGGAGGCGTTGCAGTGTTGCTTCACAAATGCTGATCTGATTTATTAGAGACCAAACCCACTCTCTCTTAATGGGAAATGCTGCTGGGTGCCTGAGGAGATCCTGGGGTTACGGTGAGGTGTGGGATCGGGATCCCTGCCTGGGATTTCTGAACAGAATAACAAGTTTTTGGTCTACAGACTGGGCAGCCCAGTGACTGGAAATGGGAAACAGAACCTAACTCCATCCCAGTGTGAGATACCGGGATCTCAGGCGACCTGCCAGGGCTGTTGTTGTCCATTAACTCATTTACATGAGAAGGTGAACGCAGGCCCTGAAGTATCAAATGCTCTTTCAAGAGTTTGCCAAGAAATCTCCCATCCACATTTGCCTGCTTTCATCTTCCGTAGGAATTTACCATAGAAAGAGGGAGCAGAGCACGGGGTGCTCCCTGCCCTGCATGGCCCATCACCACTCCTGCTGTTCCTGGGGAACAGCCCAGGCTTGGCTGGCACAGACCTGGAGCCTGGGCTCCGGACTCGGGGAGAAGCGGTGCATCAAACCGAGCGCCGGATAAATGGTGTTTGGGTTCCTGTCGGAATGTCACGGAGTACCCTGTCATTTTGTTTTAGCAACTTGTCCTTCCAAATGCGCAGTTCGCCTTATGGCATGCCAGCAGTAAAAATGTCACTTACAATAATTACTTTTTGGTGAAAATGCTTGCTGACTTCCTACCTTCAAGCTGTTTTTTACACAGTGGGGAGATAATAAGAAATGACTTTATCCTGACTGCTCAAATGAACACTAAATGGAATTTAGGTTATTATTACTGCAGATAGAGGACTCTGTATTGAAATTTAAATAGTGGATCAGATAAACTACCGAGATTTGTCTCTGAAAATTACAGTGGATCTGCTTTTCCAATCCACTTCTCCCCGAAACTTAAGGCAGCTGTTGTCTGCCTGCTGTCTTTAGATATAGTATTTTTCATAATCCTTTTAGAGGCCCCTAAATACCTTCTGCGTTTCGCATGATCTTCCCCAACTTCTCCGTGCTCTGTACCTTGTTTCCCCTGAGTCATTTTGAAGCCTATTAGCTAAGCTCACGTTAGCTGCACAGCAGTTCCTGGGCAGGTGAAGGATGGGGTACTCTGTAGGGACACGTGTGCTGTGGGTCCAGGCTGTCCTGCTGCTTCTGTGCAGAGGCTGTGGTGGAGAAGTTGCATTCTGCATGTGGAGGAATTTCTGTGCATCACCAGTGTGGGCCCTGGTGGGGTAATCATAGTGCAAAGCATTTACAGACAGTGTTGAGGCAATTCAGGAGCTGGTACTGGAGATCAGACCCCAGCACGAGAATGGTAAATCTTGTCATTGGAGAAAAGCAGGAGAATCTGATGTTGTAGTTAGGATAAACACCATAACCAGTGAACTGAGGCTGCACCTCAGGCTGTCTCACATTTTCCAGACCATCATTATGGTGGAAACGGATGAAGGTATGGAGAGGATGGATGGAACCAAAGCATGGTTTGGCTTCATCCATTGCAGTGTGGAATGCAAGACCACCACGGATTTTCTGTATTCATATAATTAAGACAAAGCCAATCTGCCACAGTTCTCAGCCAGTTCTGTGCGGAGCTCAGACACACCCTACTCATACACACTACGTTGTTTGCAGTGTTCATTTCCTGGTAGGTACAAAGTAGATGGAGGGGTGGGCAAGCTGTAATACAGTGTTGGGTTTTGTTACAGTAGGACGGTTATTCGAGAAGCAATTTTATGTTTGAAAAACAGTATTTAGAAAGAAAACAAAATTGGAAGGCGTTTGTATCATGCTGACCTTGTTTCTGTTCATTTGTATGTCTTTATTATACATTCTATGTCCCTCTCTACAGCCATAGTGGGAAAAAAGTGGAGAATTTCCTGACGTGAGAATAAGGTTTGTGTGTTTTACCAGGAGTGCTGTCTGCCCCAGTAATCCACTCTGGTTCCCCCTATCTAAATCAAATGTGTTTCTCTTCAGAAGGACATCCTTGCCTTCAGAGACTTGCAGGCTGCCCATCAGTGCATGCCCAGAGCTCACTATCCTTTCCTGCTTTCTTTAACCGTGAACTACCTGGTGTCAGTGTCCAGTAGTCATTCTGTCCTAGCTATGAATAGGGGTCAGTCACTCTTGCCAAGTGTTTCTGATGTTGGATGTCAGCTCCCAGTGTTTGATTTGCATCTGGTTATTGTTTATTTGCACACAGGAATGTGCTTTTAAAAATGGGTTGGTAATGCCTAACATCCCTATACCCAAAAATGAATTCCAAATGAGTAATGTGAGAAGGAGACATGGCTTTGGCTTTCTGTGACTTGGTTGTGCAGCTTTAGGAGATCTGGGTCACCTAAATGCATTTGTGTTGCATTTGAAGCTTTAATGGGACTTCTCAATATCAGCCTGAAGATATGTAAACGTTGCACCAAGATCTTAATAATTTTAAGTGCCCTTGTTGTACTGTGTCTTGTTGCCATCCTTGGGCCCTGACAGACACCATCATTCTTCAAGTTAGCATTGCTGATCTTTCTCCTAACCTGTATCATTGCCTGGCTCACATATGAGCTGGATCATCCTTAAATTAGGGCTGGTTTTCAGTGAAGCC
Source organism: Odontophorus gujanensis (assembly GCA_013399175.1). Lineage (NCBI taxonomy): Eukaryota > Metazoa > Chordata > Aves > Galliformes > Odontophoridae > Odontophorus > Odontophorus gujanensis. The sequence goes on along the minus strand of VXAB01002724.1, from coordinate 40,373 downwards.
CGGGGTGAGGGAAACAGAACAGGTTTAAAAGAAGTGTGCTCTTGCACTCACTTCGGTGGGAAGTGTTTGATTTTGAAATCTCAGCGTGCATTTTTCACATGTCCTGCATTTGTTTCGTTGTCCTGTGAAGAACTTGGGAGAAATGAATGCAGACAAATTATTTCATAAAACATCTGAAATGACTGTAGATTGACAGTTTAATTTGTAATAGCGAACACATCCAATTTTCCTTTTGTTCTGTCGGCAATCACTTGTACTCTAAATGCCTATTTAATTTTTTAATAGGTTAACGGGAAATGTTTGCATTATTTGATTATCGAATTGGCTTTTCCAAATAATGGACCTTTTCCTCCAATATTTGTATCACATTTAAAACGTTTTTCCATGATGGAAAAGTGCCAGAAGTGAATGGGGAACATATTTGGAGTTATTTGTGGTTTATGCACATAATGTCTCGTTGGAACCACTCTACACTTGCCTTTCGTTGGGAGGAAAAAAACATTTTGTCATCTGTACCGCCTTCCAAAATTAGATCCACATAATCCTACCTTTTTGAGTAAATAAGCAGCAGATTGGTCTTAAAAGTGGAATTCAAGTAAGCTCTTGATATGTGATATAAAAAATAAATAAGCTAATATGTGAGCAGCGTCGAGCACTGCAGTGATAGATGATGGCAGAGATTACCTCTGTTGTTTACATAATTAGGCTGGGCAGGGAGGGAGAGGGAGGAGGAGGCATTACCAAATGCTTTGTTGACTCCTTCATGGGTGTTGGTTTGTTTTTTTATTTTGGATTCTTTCTGCACTCCGTGCGTGCACGGCTGAGGAATTGTGTCGGAAATTTGCAGCTGCTCTGGTTATTCAGTAAGATTTGTGTAAGCTGGCACAGGGGACAAAATTACAGGGAAGTTGAGCGAGTGCCGCGCTGTTTATTAGCTAGGCAGCCATAATTTTGACCTTGGTGTGGGTTAAAGGACGCAGACCTGAGAAGAAATCTGTTTATCATGTAGGGAATTCATGCCATCCCTGACAGTGTACAGTGAACAAGATGGATGATCTGCCAAATTGGTCCCTCGCATGGGTGAATCAGGGCAAATTTACAGTACAGTTCCTCTGCTGCTCTCAATACAAAAATAACATTTGCTGGGTTTTATATTCAGCTGTATGATGACCTGGGGTGAACAGAGAGAAGAAATAAGATTTGCAGGATCCCTCTTGCCTTAAAGATTTATATGCACCTCGCTTTCCTTTTATGCCTGCCTATTTTGCATCTCTCACAAAGCACTAAGTAAAAGCTCCAGTTGTTGGGTTTGAGAGACAACTTTATGTAAGTGTGTCAGGGAACCTCTCTTAAATTGCAGTGTCCTGGAAGCTTCTGTTGCCTTGAACAACGAGATTATGCTGTGAACCCTGTGCCGAGTGAACCCTGCTTGAACTTGCACAGTGTTTCCTGTAGTGCTGAGGATATGCTTCCCATGCTGCCTGAGCTCCGTGCCCATAGAGCCCAGATAGGCTGTGAGGATTTGGTGGTATTGTGGACAGCAACAAAAACAGTGAAATTTGGTGTTAACCATCAGCTTATAGTGATAGCTGTCACTGGAGTGGTGCAGTGCTCAGAAAACATCTCCTGTTGTAAAATAATTGGATTTGGGGTAGGCTCGGCCTCATTTCTGCACGATGGAGGGCATTGTGTTAGAAATAAATGTGAACTTATGTGGTGAAAACAGCATTTTGTACAGAAACTATTGTTGTTGGCAAATTAACAGATTCAAAAAGCTTTCTTTCAAAGTGTCAAAATAACAGATTTGGTTGTCTCCTGATCCACTAGCTATCTTTATCTTAGATTCTCAGACACATTAATTAATACGACATAATTGCAAACTGTATTTTAATTGTGTTAAGTTATTCCTGGGCAAAAGGAGGTGCAAAAATGTGATGTGAGTGATAAGAAACAATATGAGATCTATAACGCTCTCAAGATACAAAGCTGTATCAGTTGTAGAAAATCCCCCATGAACACTACCACGTAGTGGTGATTTTCTTATAGGTCACAGAAGGAGGTTCAGACCTCTGTAATGGTGTATTAAAGAGTGTTCTTGGACAGAAATGTTGTGAAAGCGAAGCTGTAAAATTTCCTGACCAAGGGAATTCCTTGCACCCGTACGAAGTATCACACTTCATTTATTCCTGATTTTTATTTGTATATCCTTGTATTTATATGAGAGAGAAGATTACTGAAGATAAAATAGGAAAATAATTCTATTTTGGAAAAGAGGCTTTTCAGTAACCAAGTTGTAAGAAATAATGTTTTGCATACTTAGGCATTTCTTTAAGTAGGTAGAATATAAACGAGAAGGAAAGTTAAATATCCTGCCATCAACACATTACAGTTATGCTGAAGTGGGGTCTTTTTTTCTTTTCTTTAATTACAGAAAGCACTCCAAAGACTTCTGCCAGTTGCAGTCCTGCTCCTGAATCTCCCATGAGTTCCAGTGAATCAGTAAAAAGCCTGACAGAATTGGTACAGCAGCCCTGTCCTTCTATAGAGACCAGTAAGGATGGCAAATCCCAGGAGCCCAGCGAGCCACCTGCTTCCGAATCCCAGTCCACAACACCTTTGCCACTGTCAGGCCACTCAGCACTCAGCATCCAAGAGCTGGTCGCTATGTCCCCGGAGCTGGATACGTATGGCATTACAAAAAGGGTCAAAGAAGTGCTAACGGACAACAATCTTGGTAAATCGCTTTATTCCCATTTCTTGACTGAAATAAAGTGCTGGTGCTGTTGTTTTTAAGTGATATTTCAGTAGGTGTTGTCAGGAACATTTGATTTTGACCCTGGCCTTGGCTTTCATCCTTTAAAGATGAAAGTAAAAAAATCCTTCTGGATTGTCACATCTACTTAGCAATATATTATCTTACCCTCACTGTCCTTAAGCTCTGATTCTGGCTCAGCAGCCAGGTACCAGTCCCACCTCCCTAAATACAGGCTGGCAGGCTGTTGAGAGGACCAAAACCCCAAAGCCAGTGAGGCCTCCACTTGAGAAATCCAGATTTCCCGTGCTTGTAGGTTCAGGACCCCAGCAGGGGAGGCTGAAGAGGAGCTGAGGAGGACAGTGTGATTCCAAAGGGAGGTGCATCTCATGGAACTAGTGTGCCTTAGAGCTAGGAGGCTAAATTCAGACTCACTTGAGGTTTATGTGGATCCTTAGGTAATCACATGGGGTTGTTCACTTGTCTTGCCTCGAGACATGCAAAGCGAATGCTGCTTTTGCTGCAGATGAGGTTTTGGGTGTCACATTAAGTGTAATACTGATATACTGACAATATTTGGAATAGTCAAAGGGAGTACACACCTGAGCATGCGAAATCCACGCTTAATACTGCCACTGTGCCCCTAGATCCCCAGTTCTTTGTACCTGTTTAACAGTTGCTTCCCTCACAAGGCACCGGGAAACTTGTAGGAGTCCTTTGAAATTCCTGTCTGGAGGGCAGGCAGGGTGCACCAGTGTTACCTGCACGTGTGTTGGTGCTTAGCATGTATCCATCCCACCTGCGTGGAGAGATTCAGAAGAGATGTCTCAGATGGTGGAAAGGAATCACTCTCCAGAGATGCCAGTCTCCTGCTATTCACTATACGTAGAAGAAAAGTTTAGGTTTTGGTTAGTGGTATTTATGTCAGAAGAATTACATCCGTATCATCTGAGCATGATGACTGAATCATTAAGAGCTCCTTTCTTTTAGTACGTGAGGAAGCCTTTTTCAGCTAGACACAGAATACAAGGTGTTGTTCTTTTGGATTTTTACTGCAGTGGGGGGAAGTTGCCTGTTCTCATTAAATGTAATTGGGGAAGGTAAAAAAGTAGGGCCTAATCCTGGGCATACCATGCATGAGAGTGTGTTCAGTGGAGATGTGTACAGACAAAGCCACAGGTAAGAGTTGGCAGGCTCAAGCCCCTACTTTTTGAGCAAGATACTGTTGAGTGCTGTGCCTGCTCTGGTTTTCCAGGGAGGTTTGAAAAAGTATTTTTGTTTACATTTGCTTTGATGCCATTTTTACTTAGTCTTTTTTATTTCCCATGATTTTTGTTTTCCTACAGTGTGGCTGACAAGCCTAAAAAGCAGCAGAAGAGCCAGGAAATGTGCCCCAAACTCTGCATTAGGTGTGGAACCAGTTTCAATGTCTCCTTTTGTGCCCTCAGTGTGCTGCTGCACCACATTGACTTGGTGCACAGCTTTCTGTGTCTCGGGCCACAGGGCCTTGTCAACCTGTCTTAGGCAGCTGCTGGTGGCCCACTTACAACACCACTGGCCACTACAGACCATGTTTGTGTGAAACCATTCAGGGTGGCTCCGAAACCAGGCTTGGGTTTGGTGGGTCTCCCATCCCATGATTTTTAAGCATTCATGCAGCAGTCACCATTTTAGCATATGCTGATACAGCATGACAGAGCTGGGATGTTGCTAGTACTCCCAGCCCCAGATATCACATTATCAGTGATTTCCTACTGGGCAACATACAGCTTTGATACCGAGGGAAGCAAAGGCAGTGAGGTGTTGGAATCGTAGAGTGGTAGAATCTATGGGAAATCTAATAGGAAAAGACCTGTGAGTTCAGCAAGTCCAACCATCAGCCCATCAGCACCATGCCCACTGTGCTGCAGAACGTTGCAGAGAGATCCAGGACTAGCCCTGAAACTGGTGCAATTGGCAGGAGGTTGTGTCCATGAGGAATTACATCAGTGGGAAAGACAGTAGGCAAAAAGACGGGGAGAATGAACAGGAAGCCTGTGCTTAAAAATACTTAAGTTATTAATAGCTCTGATGAAGATGGAGTGTCATACACTTGCTGCCTCCTGAGAATGGTTTCTAACATGTCCTCCGTTAGCTCAGGAGTCTTTCAGGTGTTTTATGCTGTTCTGCTGTATCCTAGGATACAGTAAGTGACACAAATACGTTCAGCTTCTTCCTTAACACCTAAAGAATGCGATGTTATCTCCTCCCTTGGATTTTTAATTTCTAGGCTGTGATTTGAAGGTCATTCCCTTCAGCAGCTTGTACCTTCCCTGGGATGCTTGCCCCTTTGGTATTCCAGTATTCCTTCCTTGGGGCTGCACAGCAAACCACGTCAGCTGCCCGGGGCACACTCCTGGGGGGCTGTTCTGACCCACGTCAGGTCCCACTGACTGCACAGCTCTGCGTGGGTTGCAGTGCCTGTGCTGGTGCCTAAGTGTGGGCTTAGGGAGCGTGGGAATGCCAGAGGGAAGTTATTTGCAGAGGCAGATTAAAAGGTGTTTAAAGTAGCTGTCTTGGCTCAAAAGTAGATAGTTTGAAGGTAAATTGATGAGTTCTCCCTGATTTTTTTTATTGTAAAGGGAGAGAGCAGGTTAACTCTGAAATGCAGATCTAAAATTAGCTCTGAATTACATCTTCTCCTGATTTTCCTGATATTGTGTTGAAAGTAGAGAAACACTTAGGAAATGAAGTTCTGATCTTAGGATTCTGTTCAGTCTGTAAGATCCACATTGAGGGTTAGTTTTAGAGATGTGAGCAGCCACCTCTGAACCCTGTCCTTGCTTCCCTCTGTACCTTTCATGATCCCAGCTGCTGCCTTTCAAAGCACACGGGATGTGCTGCAGCTTCTGGCTGCCCCCACCTTCCCTCTTTGCCTGTGAAGGCAGAAGTCCTGGGGGGTGCAAAGCAGAGGGGGAGATGATGGAGTCAGGCACACAGAGGGCTCTGTGGACCACATATTTTCGTTGGTCCTTTACCTGTCCCTCAGGATCTGTTGGTGGCCACTGGCTGATAGTGCTGGCACTACTGGCAAATGAAGTAAATCCTTCTGCTTTGTGCTGGAGTGAGGGGTCCAGGAGCCGAGGATCAGACACCAGACCTTGAGACCTCGACTTGATCAGGATGGGAAGATGTTTGGGTTAACTTGCAAGTCCACGTTAGCCTCGCTTCCATCAGAAATCCCCAGCAATGACTCAGATGACTCCAGGCTCTGTCTTGTAACAAAAGCTGTTGCGTATTAGGGCAACTTAGCTTAGGGAGAGCACTGAAGGGAAGGCTGTTAGGAAATCAGCTGTCTGTTTGGGCTTGTGCTGCACAGGCATTTTCCACAGACCTCAGTAAGTGAGATCTTAACCATGTAAAACTAGTGTTATTAATGTGCTTACAAATGCCATACACTGAAAACCATTTTTAGTTTTTACCCTGCTAGGCAATAGCATTTTGAAAGAAGTAAAAGTAATTATTAATCAGAAAAGCACAGTAGAGGCTATAGAAACAGGAAAACCTGTTATATTGTAAAATATGCTTATCCACAGCCACTAAAACACTGTTAGAGCACAACAGCTAGTACGACACAGAAAACATTTACATGCCTTTGAGGACATTTAGATGACTGTTGCTGAATGGGTGTTGCATTGCTCTTGGTTCACTGGTAGCTTGAAATGTTCAGATTGCCCTGCTGGAATGGAGCTGCTGCAGCACCTCCTGCAGAAGAGCTAAGCAGCCTCACTGCTCTCACTGCTGCCTGCTGAGCTGAAAGTTTGTGTTTATTTTTAGTCTCATTCATTTGGGGGTTTTTTGCACGCTCTTTCCACTGTGAGGTCCTTATCCCCAAAGGTGTTGAGCTCACATCTTTGTCACGGTCAGATCTTAAGGATTAAAGTAAAGCTCAGTATTTACACCTTTAGTGGGTGGGGAGAGCTTTGACGCTTCTCAGTCCCTCTTTCGGGTTTGCAAGCAATTTTGAAGTAAGAATAATTGATGAGTGCTCTTGTAGATGTGTTCTGTCTTTTCAGCTTGCCTTGTCCCGTAGTGAATTCATGCCATCTTCAATTTCGTATTAGGTCAGCGTTTGTTTGGGGAGACAATCCTGGGGCTGACACAAGGCTCTGTCTCAGACCTGCTGGCTCGCCCCAAGCCCTGGCACAAGCTGAGCCTGAAGGGCCGGGAGCCCTTTGTCCGCATGCAGCTGTGGCTGAACGATCCCAACAACGTGGAGAAGCTGATGGATATGAAACGGATGGAGAAGAAAGGTAACGTGGAGCAGACTGCTGAGTCACACTCTGCATTGTTTCAGAGATGGCTGTGTTTTATAATTCACATAGAGGCAACATTGATCCGGTATTACGAAGGTTGTTCAAACAGCTTTTTCTTAGCTTTATTTGATGCTAGCTCAAGCAGATACATCTCAGAGACAAAACAAAACAAAAAAAAAATACCAACAACCCTAAATATTCACCAGCTGTCATGAAATCATTGCTGTGTTCTCCTATAGATTAATTACTGAGGCCCTAGTGTATCACTGATAACTTGCCTTAGCAAATGAGAAATGCGAGTTGGGGAGCTGGCTTTGGGTTGTTAGTTAATGGCACTGCAGCTGCTCACAGATGTTGCACTGAAAACCAAGCTTTGATTCCTGAGAGAGCTCCTTGCCAGTCCTGCATGGATAGCCACTAAGAGGGAAGAAAAATGTAGCATTTATAAAGGAGTGTTTGAGGATAATTAAATCTGTAGCCTTACAGAGGTGGGGAAGGTGACTGTGTTGAGACATGCTTGTGTAAGGTGGCTGTGTCGTGAGTGTGCACCAGTGAGAGATTGACTTCTTTTGGTCTCTTACTGGGAGTGTATCCTGCTAGTATCGGCCTACTCTGTAAATTTTAAATTCCTGACTTGAAAACAGCAGTAATTCAGAGCCTGGTTTTAGTATATACATGTGATTTTAAAAGATTGGCTTATAGGCTGCCATTACCAGCAGTTAATTGATTAATGATGTATCCGTCTCTCGAGCTGTCCCTTAATTACATTAGTGCAGACAGCATTAATCGTGTGCATTGAAAGCACTGCTGTTGACTGATGTCCTGAAAACATTAACCCATTTGGTCAAGAACTTTGGGATTATATTAAAAATCAGTGAGGGAGGTTCTGGGAAAAAGTGATCTTGTGTGCTTCTAGGAAGAAATTCAAATCCTTGTTACAGAAACCTGTGTGATACATGCAGGGTGGGATCTCAGCTCAAACTGTGTGCAGTCTGCCACTGGGAGCACAATCCAGAGGGGTTTCCCACTTCCAATTGTAAACCAGAGGGAGCCATGATGGTTTTTGCTTCATCAGAAATACAGCAGAGATAAAATTGTCAACTAGGTGGATTTTTATAGCCTCAAAGAGAATTTGGGCCATAATGCAGGAAAAATAAAATAAAAATAATTTAGAAGTAGTGCTGACAATATCCTTCCAAAACTGTTTTCTAAACTGCATTCTTATCAAATGCTGTGCAATACATATGCTGTGTAGATGGCACCTGAATATAGAGACAGGGCTATAAATCATCTGAGTCACTGTGCTGAGCCCCTGAGCTGTGTCAGTGCTGGCCTCATTGCTGAGCATTCTGCACTGAATTCAGCCCTTTATTTTCTGCAGAGCCCTTCCTTGCAGGTAAGGATCCTGTGACGTAACCTTTTAAATTGTGCTAGAGCCACGTTACAAATGCAACTTTCCCTTAAGCTAATGTCAATTAAAAAACAGTGCAGCTGTATCTACTACCAGTAGAACATTATTATCAATTATTTCTCTGCCACAGTCTATTAGGAGACTAGATTGATAATGATGATAAAGCTGAGCTGCGCATCTCTCTTTTTTGCCTCCTGTTCTGCCAGTCTGAAGTTTATGCCATAAATGCCCCTTTTAAGGGATTCTGAAGGTTTGCAATGTACATTAAGTAACCTCATGGAGGAAGCTGGGGGTCACACTCACTGGGCTGAGACACTCTGCACTGTGTTTTCTGCCGAGGAGGAGTTCATTCCCTTCCTTCCAACCTCCCGGTGTGTGTGCCGCTGGTAACGTCACACTCCTCACTGAACAGTACTGAAGCCTGCTGTCAGGAGAAAATTTAATTCCCTTTATTTCCCCATTATTTCACTTTTTAATAATCTTGTTCAATACTGCGTAAGATAAAAATTATATTAAAAGGGGCTCTGTTTTACCTCAGTGGGCAGCCGCTAGTTCTGCAGTGCTGTCTGCTTCATCTGAAGCTGAGCACATGCTGGGGACTCTGCCCATAGGAACGCAGGGATGCTGGGCTGGCAGCAGCAGGGGGAAGATAGGGGTAGTGAAACTCAGCAGATGGAGCTGGCCTTGACAGGTTATTCTCAGACTCGCATCCAGACCTTTGCCCAAATTATGTGTGTGGTTTTTTTCCTTCGATCTCCTGAGAATGGAGAAAATGACACACAAAAATCAAATGTCTCCAAACATCAAGTGTGTTTTCAATTTGGACTGCAGTTTGAGCCTCCCTGTTGCTGGAGATGTGCTCAGTGATCTCCTGATTTTGTCTGTGCACGACGCATACATTTAAAATAAGAACTAAAATGGAACAGCTTCATAAAGTTTCCAGAGAGCTCTGTTTAAAGCCTAAAACCTAGGTACTGGTTCAGCATGTAGCCTCATGCCAGGGTTGTGCCTTTGGCTCTACGGAAGACCCTGGAGGTGTTCAGGACAACTGGAGATGTGGTTCCATTCACGCAAGAGACCCAAATAAGTCTTTGCACCTTTTGTGAGGTTATGAGAACAGAGGTAGGTGTGGGGCATGGAGTTCTTCCCGAGCTGTCACAGCTGTGTGCTGTCTTTAGGAGCCTTCCTGGGAGCTCTGAGCTGCCAGAAATGCCATTCTTTGGAGTGCAGGGAGAGATGCAGAGCAGAAGGGCATACTATCACACACAAGGTTCTGTCTCATAGCCTCCTTTGAGTTGCTGGTTGAGGCTTTCTTGGTTGTACTGTCAAAGTAGACAGGGGAACCTTGTATGTAGTTTGCATGTCAATGCAAGTTAGAAATAACACCTGGCAGTCTTTGAAATTGAAGGCATTACGTTTGCCTGTAATCACTTCACAGTGAGTGAAACAACTTAAACAGGTGATGTGTAATGAAGTTTGTTGAAAAATAATAATAAAAAAGGAATGCAAAACTTTTCTGGTTATTTCAAGTACATGCAGCACTGCATAGTGGCAGAGTGATGGATCACGAGCACCTCATGCTCTGTTCCGTATCAGTGATCTTACACAGTAGGCAATCCACAGGTAATCTGTCATATTCAGGAAGAACAAAATGAGAGCCATGCATATACCCCCAAAGGTTACAGAGCACATTCAGAATTCACTTGAACAAAAGTAAGACACTGTGTAAAAAGGTCCCACTGGACACAGCTCTGTGTGAAGGACGGGATGCTGAAACCCACTGGAGGCAGAAGGCCTCACCAGACCTTTGGGGTTGACATTCATGAGAGAGGCTTTCAGCATTGCAGTCAGTTTGATTGCATTGGGTTTTTCTTCTTTGTGCACCCTTGGTCTAAAGGCAGAGCTGTGCAGAGAAAGATTTTCTTTTTTTTCTTTTTGAATAATTTGGTTTCTGGCCGGTGTGACCTGCCCTGCACTGCTCCCTGGCTCCAATCAGAGCTGCTGCCTGCTGGAGATTTACTGCCTGCCTGATTGATGTCAGACTGCTGTAAGCTGGAACAGAACAGGCAAGGTTATCAAATTGGAGCTCCTGAATACCTAAACTCTTAAATATCTAGAAGGGATTTAACAGAGCATTAAATATTTTATTCACAAGATTCATCTGTACTTGCAGTTTTCAGCTCCCTCATTAGCAATGCTCATGCATGGCACTGCCAGGTACGGTAAATCCCACCTGCCTTTGCCCAGTGTAAATCCATCAAGATGGTGACAGCATTTGCTGGGACTCTCCTTGCAGAATTTTTCAGGATAATATGGTCCCTGTCGGGGAGGAGTCGGTGGTGGCTCACAGCCCCAGAGCTGCAGCAGCACAGCGAGAGTTATTACAAGTACAGGCATCTTTAAAAGAGCCTTGTATAGGGGAGGAGGATGCTGTGGGCTGTTTTCCTTTCATAACCTGTCACTGCTCTTGCAAAAAGCTGGAAGAGAAAGCAGCAAACGCCGGGTGGGTGCTCAGCCCCTTGCTGGGATGCTCGGGCTCCGGGCGCCATCGTGTGTTGGAGACGTAGCTACAGCTTCCACCGCGCTGAGTTAGAGACCTTATGTGTTAGAGAGACCAGAGCCATTCAGGTTGAAATGAGGGTAACTGTCCTAATCAGATGCTTATGAGGAAGTTCACCACCCCGAAATTGTGAATTTAAAGCGTGTCCTGTTAGCTGACCCCTGTCCCATATCAAGTGGAAAAGCAGAAAACTCTGAGACGTTTCCATTCAATCTGCCCTCTTTTCTTGCCCTTCTATCCTCTTTTTCTGTCTCCTGCATCTTCTCCACGTTCGCCTCCCTCCCGTTCCCCCCGAGCAGCCCATCCGTGCAGCCTCCGCCTGTCCCCCTCGCGTTTATTCCTCAGCTTGTATATTCATTGATTTTGCGTTTGTATTCAGCCGGGGCTGATCCGCTGTGCCTCTCTTTCAGCCTACATGAAGCGGCGACACAGCTCCGTGAGCGACAGTCAGTCGTGCGAGTCCTCCTCCACTGGAATCGACTACAGCCAGGGTGCCAGCCCACAGCCACAGCACCAGCTGAAGAAGCCCCGGGTGGTGCTGGCACCAGAAGAGAAGGAAGCTCTGAAACGAGCCTACCAGCAAAAGCCATACCCATCACCAAAAACCATTGAGGAACTGGCGACGCAGCTCAACTTGAAAACCAGCACCGTGATCAACTGGTTCCACAATTACAGGTAGGAGATGTCCCAGGAGCCCCACTCATGAAGGATTTATTTGACGTGCTTTGGCAGGGCGCTGCTTTCCTTCAGCACAGTGTCTGCTTCTGCTAGCATTTAGTGGTTGTACAGAGTGAACAGTTCCGACAGCAGGGAGGGTCTGACTAACAGCAATGCCAATGCTCCAGCCTAATTTTAAGTCATCCCTGGGGAAGAGCAGTCTCCACATACTGATGTAAGCAGAACTTTTAGGCAGAAAGTCTTGCTTTTGGGATGGGCATTGATCTAGAGATGTCCACTGCTGTGCTGAATATTTATAAAGCCCACTGCAATAAGCCCTCTTCCTTACTTCGTGTGCGTACGCACAGGCACACTCACATACCTCTATATGTAGGTGGGTGATGTGCATTTTGTACCTCGGTAGGGATTGCTTGGAGGTATCCTCTGCTGGATGGCATCAGAACTACAGTGCTTTCATCATACATCTTTGTAGAATAAGAGCAAAAAGTGGGTTTTCTTCTGTGTCTTGGGTCAGTGAGCTCAGAAAATAGGCATGATGTGTGCTGGAAGCTCTGCAGTCATGAAGGACAGAGAACCGATAACCTGAAGTCACACGTTGCCCCAGACTTATTTCATCATTATGATTAAATCATTGTGTCCCATTGAGATGAAATATGATGTTGGTCTGTTCAGTTCCTTTATTTTATTAAAGGGAACCTTCTCAACATTTGGACAGTTAAAGTAGGCTTTGGCCTAAAGACTCCAATAAAAAGAAACAATGCTGGAATGGCATGTAAGAATTAGAAGGATTTGAATAAACATATTTTCAGCTGTGTTTAGGATTGGGAATCTTAATTAGTTCAGCAGACTTTTCTCCGAGAAATTTGTTCTAATGAATATTAAATAGGTACAGTTAAGACACCAGATTTAATGCCATTCTGCTCCTTCACTCGGAGCCAGTAATGCTCCTAATTATTCTAACAGCAGCTTGCTAAACTTGTTTGTTTTTAGAAAACTGCTAACATTTAAAGGGTATTTTCCACTTTAGCCCTTCTCAGCTTTTCACAGGCAAGTTGCTGAGACAGAAGAAGCACAGTTTAATGAGATATCTCAGAAATACTATGTACAATAGTAAAATAATGTTTATAGTAAACAACATAGAATTTAAAAATGATAACCAGCCAGTAGTCGTATTTACACCGAATTTCATTGACTTGAATTCACTACAGATGCAGCCTCTTTCACTGCTCAGTTCTCCAGACACAGGCCCCTATTCCAGTTCCCACTTCTAGGCAATTATACACAAGTTGGAGGAATGCCTACGAAAATATGTTCCCTTCGGCCTGACAGCAAAATGTGCTGTTCTCACTTACGCAGACGAGTGCAGGAGCACTGGTGGCATGTGTCATCTTCCTCATTATCATGAGATCTCCTGTTCAGGCGTGCTGTGAGGAAGCGTGACAAGTCATGATTGATCAGCACGTTTAGCCACACCAGGCTATGCATCGATGTAGACTAGGTGCTGACAGTCGGATACAGAAGAAAAATGAATAAACAAGGTGCTGTAAGCTGGTGGGCAGCACGAGCCTCACAGCACTGAGTGGTCTGGACCTGTTCCCAGATGTGCTGCTGCTGAGACTTTGAAGAGATGCTGCAAGCCCGTTTGGAGCAGCACTGAAAATCAAATCATGTGCCTGTTCCATTCCTTAGTGCAGTAACGTTCTCAGCTTTCATGCATGAGATACTCTTGAAACATTTGCAGGACATCACCAGAAAATGCAATTCAGGAGTTCTCCTAGGGGAGCAGAGTCTTCCTGTTCTACAGCTCATATGTTACGAGTAATTGAGAGACTTTTCATCTTCTTCAGGCCACACAATTTTATTTATCTCCCTTTATACTCCTCCCTCAGCCATTTCCTTTCCACACTAAAGAGTCTTCATACAGAAGTGGTTCCACACCTCGGACCACCTAGCTATTCTGTAACATCAATTTTTCCTTAAAGAACCTTTCACTAGGGAGGGACACATTCGGACAGGTTAGTGTTGCTGCCTCTTGGGAATGTGCTTGCAGTGGTGCCTCCTTTGGGATTCAGCTCAGAGCTCGCTTTCCAGAGATGGCTGCTACAGCAGAATCTGGCTTTCTGCCTACCAGGTGGGAAGTCAGCAGTAGCATTTATTTGCCACAGTAGAAGAAAGCTCAGAAAAAGTCCTCAGCAGGGATAGAAGTCATACACTTCAGAATACAAATAAATAGCTATAAGGGATTTTGCTGTGTTTGCAAACTTGTCCCAGTCTTTTTCTTTGCATCTATACCCACTGCAGAGCTCTGGGAGCAACAAAAATAAGAATATACCTTGAATTAATACTTGCGTAAGTGAAGCCCTGTGAGTGCACATCGAAGTCTGATACTCCATTGTCTTAGGAAGTGCATAAGAGAGTAGGAGATAGGAATTGCTGTCCATCTTCACATGGGGGTACTGCCCCAGAGATCTCTGGTATTTTGAGTTATGCTGATGAGTACCAACAGGATGTGTCATTGTCACAGCCAGCACCATGGGGATTTAATACTGAGTTAATGTGGAGCCAGATGAAATTCTAGAAGCAATGGATTGGGCGTGAATTCCAAGGATTTCCACAGACACTGAACCTGTGTTCTGTAGGGCTGTGGTCAGGTATTCAGTGAGCGTGCCATCATTCTCTGTCTCACTGGAGTTGAGGTATTTCAAAATCCGTGCAGGCACGAAGCTCTTAACTTGTTTCCTCTCCTGACTTGGGAATGCTCTGTGCAGGGAGGTCGTAGGCATGAAGAACACCTGATAATTGATGTTCCAGAATGCATGCAACTGATGGTAATGGAAAACTAATGCTAGCACCTGTGGTCTTCTGGTAGGTGAAAAATATTCTCTTAGGGAAAATTGCAGACCCTTTAAATCCTTCAGAAGTGTGGAGTCAGCAAGGACTGCTGAAATACTCCGTTGCATTTCAAGTAAGTCAATAATATCATTAGCTTCAAAAGCAGTATTCAGTTGGTGTTTGCATTCATTGCAGTTTCTTTCCATTGTGTGCTGCCTTCAGTGGCAAGATTGGGGATAGACTGAAAATTCTTACAGCCATCTGTGGGACAGTGTTTCAGTTGTGATTTGCAGGACCCCTAGCAGTTCTTCCTGGTAAAAAACAAAAGTGAAAGATAAAAGTTCTGCAGGTCTGTGCTGTCATCCCTGATCACGGATGTTGAGGTTCCCTCTTGGTTACAGGCTGGGAGCTGAATAGTGGTCGTAATCTTTCCTGCTGGTGGTGTAGATGGTGCTTGGGGCATTGTTACATGCTTCCAGTAACAGCAGGCAGTTTTAGCCACATGTGGAGTGCATTAATTCCCTTGAAATGCACTGCTTGCCTTGTCACTATTCATGTTCTGAAATCGATTTTTTAAATAAAAAATAAGACAGAAGTCAGCCTAGCTTTTAGACTGACAACCTGTCAGAGGGCTGAGCTTCCCCGGGGGGGGTTGGAGTGACGGACTTTCATCTTGCTTTCTCCTCAGTGCCTGTTTTTCCCCTGATTTTTTCCTCATTTCTTTTATGTTTAAACAAATTGTGGCTCATTTTTAGAGAAGTCTGAGTTCTTTTGTATTTATAAGCCATTTTCCTCTGGATCTACTAGAAATGTATTCATATTTTTAAAACCATCCCTTCTGTGGTCCAGTGTATTGTAAATTCTCACGTTCCTGATGTCAGACTTCCAGTGAGAATGGGAGACTGCGGAGCCTTTCATCTCTGTCCATGAAACCGCATCCAGCACTGCAAAAACACAGCATGAAATTATGAATGTTACTCAATTTAAAATCATAAAGGAAAAATGTGCACGTTGGTTTTCACCAATCGTATTATTACAAATGGATTATTTCCTACATAAAACGCTACATTTTTGCTCTGCAATGCCTGCTGTGGTTGGTAGAAGTGGTCGTTGAAATAAATGGGATGGTTGGGGTCGAGGTCAGATGGGATGGGGCTCTGAGCAACTGTTAGAGCTGTAGGTGTCCCTGTGCATTGCAGGGCGTTGGTCCCTCCCAGCTCGGTGACTCTCTGGTGACAGATGGGCTGTTGGCAGTGACCAGGCACCACGCAGGTTACCTGCAGTGCTGAAAGTGCTGCGTGCCACCAACCTCCCTCCCACTGCGCTCTGCAGCAGCTGCGTTTTGCAGCCCGGGTCCCTCCTTGCACAGCAGGCTTTAGAAGTGGGTGTGTGGCCGGGGAGGGACGAAATTAAGAACATCTTGACAGTGTTTCACATTTTTCCCAATGCCTGTTTTGCCAGTCTTTTGAATTTGAGTGTGTGGGCCCTTCCACCACCCCGGCCGTCCCGGAGCCGCGGCAGACTGGCGGTTGCTGTTGGCTCCCTGGGAAGGAGCGTGCTACGTGGCAGCACTCACCGTCCCTTCCGTCTGTCCCCCCAGGTCTCGCATCCGCCGGGAGCTGTTCATCGAGGAGATCCAAGCAGGAAGCCAGAGCCAGGCCGGGTCGAGCGATTCTCCTTCGGCGCGAAGCAGCAGAGCCGCCCACAGCTCGGAGGGAGACAGCTGCGACGGCGTGGACGCGGAGGGCCCACCTGAAGGAAAACCGAGCGGTCCGGAGGCGGACGAGTACAGCAATGCAACCACAAAGTCTCAGGGAGGGCAAGCGGAGCCGGCTCTGGAGGCAGGGGAAGAGGCAGCGCCGGGCGCCCGGCCCACGGAGCGAGCGGAGCCGCTCCTCCCGGCGGCCGAGGGCCTGGAGGACACTGACGATGAGGGCAGGCCCAGAGCACCGCGCCAGGGCTCTCCAGCGAGGTCTCAGCGCTCGGGAGAAGCTCCGGAGACACTGCCCCAGTCCGCCACGGAAGGGGATGCCTCTACCTCAGCTGCCTCCACCTCAGTCCTTACAGGGGAGAGCTCCTACAAGTCAAAGGAAAGTTCAGAGAAAAGCTCCAGCGTGCCAAGTACGAGTTCGACGCCGGCCGCAGGCTCACAGAAAGCCAACTCTCTGCAGAGCTTGTTCAGCTTCTCCGAGGCCGCGAGCTCCAGGAACACACGAGACAGCTCCTTGAGGAAAAAGAAAGCCGCAAACTTGAACAACATAATCCACCGCTTGGAGAAGGCCGCGAGCCGGGAGGAGGCTGCCGAGTGGGAGTTTTGAGATTAAAACTCGCCCAACTCTGGAGAGCTGGGAAGTGAAACTGGACCTCTACTGGTTTTATTGTGTTGCGCACTTATCCGCCCTGCGGGCCACAGGGCAAAAACGCCATAGGCCAAGGTGCATATAGAAAACAAAAGGAGCGTTAAGCCCAATTTATGTTTGTGTTTTCGAGGAAGAAAACTGAAATGTGTAGTCGAGCTTTTTTGTACCCTGAAGTGTTTTTATTATTGCCCTAAGTGATTTCCACAGTTTCTGGAATAACTCATACAGCTTTGCCTTGTGCCCTCCTCTTTGGTGTGGGCNTAACCCTTGGAAGCAATGGCTAAAAAAAAAAAAAAAAAAAAAAAAAAAAAAAGAAGAAAAAAAAAAAGGAAAAACATTTTAAAAAAGAAAAAACAAAACAAAACAAAAAAAAATCGAACCCACATATTAAAAGGGGGCTTTTTATCTGCCATCTAATGGCTACAGAGCGATAATACACTATTATCTTCTTAAACCAGGAAAAAAGGGGAGATTTTTCAAAAAAAAAAAGAAAAAAAAAAGAAAGTTTTTTGTAGCTGTTCAGTTGCCACTAAGAGATTGCACAGTCAACCGACTCTAAACACACTAGTTTGGATTCCTACGTATTTTCAAGAAAAGAAAAGAATCTTGTTGTTTGAAACTTTGAATTAAAAAAAAAAACCACATTTACTCCACATATTTTTTAACAAAACAAAAAAAAAAAAAGTCACATCAGGAAAATATCTTAATTTGTGGTAGCTGACTTAGTGTTTTCTTGTAAGTGAAATAGAATATTGACACGTAGTGCACATTGTTTCATAGCTTTAACTGATTCTGGTCTTTTGCAGACCAGGATTTGTTTAATACACTCCATTTTAGGCCAAATCAGGACAAAAAAGAAAAAATCTGAATCTAGGTATTTTATAATCTGCTTTTTAACCTCTAACCACAGAGCACGCTGATCAGACCTCATATCTGGGAGGTTTGGGAGACAACTTAGAAACAGCATGTACTTGATCATTTCACTCGGGTCGTAGTGTACAGGATTTCCTTTCAGTCAAGTCAGATTGCTCAAAAAACGTTGGCCAGTAACATTTCAGCCTGCTTCTTCGGGGACACGCTCCGTGACCCGAAGTGTTCACCTTACCTGGAGTCGAGGGAAGCGTAGTTCATGTGTACGACTGCTGTCACACCACTAAGGGGACGGGAGCTGCCTCAGATGGAGAAGTTTTCCTGCTGTAGGTGGCCATTTACTGACTCTCTTCCCACCGCAAGCACTGATTTTAAATACGTTTTAGTTGTGGGAAGCTTGTTTTTACGTGGAGGAATAGTACATGGCAATGACCAGACAGGCTCTTACCAGGGCGGAAGGAGCCCGAACTCCAAACCAAAACGCTGATGCTCTGCAGCCCCGGCCTCGCCCGTTCTGCCCCGCAGAAATACATGCAGCCTTTCGCCATTATTTTATGCACAGGTTAGGGCTGATCAAAGTACAAATCAAATTCTAACTTGTCTCTAACTCCTCCTGTTGTCTATATATGTATATGCGTGAGCATAGAGGTGTGTGGAAGGATGTGTGTGCGTGAGTGTGCGCGTGCAATTTTATACGTCTGTGTATTTTCTTACGTACTTGTGCACACATAGAGTGCATTACTGCCACCTTTTTTCAATAAGCTGTTTTATCAGTTATGGCTTCTACAAGTTTGCTAATTTAGACTCCTTTATTGCCATATCTTTAAAACTAACAATAGATGATTTCGGAATATATATATATATATAAATATATATATATATAATTTTTTTTTGCTTATTTATAGGTGCTGTATTTTATTATCTGATTGTTAGGAAGGGATGAAAGGGGGCAAATATTCTTTAGAGGGATAGACTGCCGGCAGTATTGGGTATAATTTACAAGATGTAGTTGTCATACTGTATATTATTGATTGAAGACTTTTTGACCGTATTGTGTATCATTGAACTTTTGTCTTAGGTCAGCATCTTTTTGATGACACTTTAATGGTGCATTCATTACTTCTTAAGTTTAATTAATATTACTTTTCTGATTTTGGGGGAGGGAGGGATGGGGAGAGGAGTTCCGACTTTAAAGGTATGTTCCCAATATTACACCTCAGTGTGCTTGTATTAATTCATTAGTAGGATTTTTGACTGTAAGATGTGAAACCACATTTCTTGCATGATGTTTTAGAACGTATGTATTTCATTTACAGTCTCTTAACATGCAACAGCAGCACTTAGTGCAAGTTTCACAAATTATGAATCAGTACACTAAAACCAATCCTTTTCATGATTGAGAAAAGAAGGCTCTAGGAGGCTGAAAGGCAGGGACTCGTTTCCTATTTCTACTACTAGCTGTTTCAGGATACCTCCTTGGGTAGCTGGGGACCTGTGATGCAAAACTCAAACTGAGGAACAGAGAGAGCAACTGCCCCTTTCTGTGAGGAGCTGAGGAGATGGTTTGTAGTAGCAAACAGCGGCGTGTGACGGTGCTGGAAGCGATTCCAGCTTCTTACCTGGAGTGCAGTTAGTCCACAGGAATGGCCAACGAGGGAAATACCGTGGTGAAGCAGAGCAGCACCTCTCTGTGTCTGTACAGTGGTTGGGCTTAGAAAGCACAGCTCCGCCTGTAAGCACACGTCCTGGTGGAAGTGCACATACCTTAATACGAGTCACAGCGAGTGCGTCTCCAGACACGGAGCAAAGCTTCTGACAAGAAGACACGTATATTTTCTTAACGTTCTGAAGTTTTGTTTTACTGTTGTTCGGTTCAGGTTGGGTTTTTTAATGAATTCTGGGCAGTCCGTTCGCCGGTCTGGTTCTGCTGTCCTTGTCTGCTGACTGGAGATCCAGGTGCTTGGTGCAGCCACGCGGTTACTCTCGGCTTTCTCGATAGGGAGGGTTTTTTTCTTTTCTGTTTGATGATTTTTTTTTTTTTAAATTAATATTCCCCAAACTGTTCTTGTGCCTGTGTCTATATAATTGCATTCCATGATGCTTACTGAGAGCTCTCGCTGCATTATCCGACAGCAGAACTGTATTCACAGGTTGAACACAAATGCAGCATTTAAGGTCAATCTCTCTTCTTAATAAGCAATACGTAAGTGCCTTGAAACTCGTATCTTTTCTTTTCCTGTTGGTTTGTGGGTTGCTTTTCAGACTTCCACTAGTTCTTTAGGGTTCCTTAGCGTCTGCCCGGTTTTTAATGCTATAATGGTTTTTTAAAAGCATATCTGTAGCTTGCCCTAGAGGAAATGTTTCTTTTATAACACTAACTGTTAATTCTGAGCTCCATTATTACATTTGAATCATGTAATTTTGCTGGATAAAGACAGCATTCGTAAGTCAGAAGTCACTCCATCCTGCCAAGGGTTGTCACTGATACCTATTAAAAAATTAATCAAATAAAATGCTGTCAGTATTTCCAATATTTTTGGCACTTTATTAATGACTTAGCTCCTTTTGTTGTTTCGTATGTAATGATCTGCGTTGAATGTGGATTAGCCTGCTGAGATGCTCCGGGGCTGCCCCGGCTGGGCGTCACTCCGGTCCCTTCGTGGCCGCGTTGTGTAGGTAACGGGCAGACCCACACCCTCAGGCCGAGCTCATCGAGTCCAAGTGATGTGCCCAGCTTTTTGTTCCCCGTGTTTAGCCAAGATTGCAGCTGCTTTTCTGTTCCAGTGGGAAGTGAAATGGATTAGCTTGAACTACTGCTGAGATTCTCTTGTTGGAGATGAGCTACCTACTGGCTTTCCAAACGGTCCGAGACCTCCCTGGTTTGGAGACCTAACTTCAGCAACACTGAAAGATGTTAGCTATATTTCTTATCTAGTGCGGCATTTGAAAGTAACGCTTCTAGGAAAATGTATTTTGGGGTTGTTTTTTTTTTTTTTTAACTTGGTGAACATAAGACAATTAAAAAGTTGTAGGAGAAGAAATGCCAAAGAGTAGCACTGGGGCTTTTTGTGTTCTTCAACCACAGGAAGGCGAGAGGTGGCACTTAGGGACACGGGGTAGGGGCTGTGCCGTGGCACGATGGCTTTGTAGAGCATGGAGCCTGGGGACAAGGCACTCACTGCCAACCTTTCTTTTCCCAGTGGATAAAAGCACAGACTGCAGAAAACCTGTAATCCCAGAGTTTGCTTTTATTCTGAGGTTCTTTAAAAATATTTGTATTTTCTCTTTCTGTTTCCAGTTCCGTGTTCTTACTGCTGTGGGTAAAGCTCCCAAGCTCATTTAACAAAAATACCTTCCTACTGCAGTAAAACTTGTTTTTCTCTCTAGGTGGCTGGGGGAAGAGAAAGGTCCAATGCTTTGTTCAGCTGAAAGCTAGGGAAGAGGATCCCTTGGAGAGGGGTCGTGCTTGGGATTGTCAGTGCGCTTCTGGTTTGGAGGATACAGATTTCAGACAAGAAGATTGCACATTACAATTGGCAGAAATATCTCTATTTACAATGACTTTGACGCTGTAAAATATGATCTTTTATTTATTCATCCGTAAATTGTCTATAAATAGAGCCACTCTTTAAGGGAACTTTTCTCAGTGCACTCTGTCCATACTGTGAATTAGTGACTCCTTTAGTAATAACTCCTTGCTGTGCTAAGAAAGATCTGTCATGCATTTAGAAAGAAGAAAATACATGTGCCTTTCTCATGAGGTGAAAGATCCTTGCATTGTTTCTATCTCACTTGTTTGTATGGAAATGGGGAAGAGAAGAGGTTATGAACGTGGCAGAATTCTATGCAATATTCTCTATCCAATTACTGAAGAGTGGCTGTTCTTCAGTGGTTCAGTTGGAGAAATAGTGAGCTAGACAAGTGCATGGTTCTGGTGGGAGCTCAAACTGTAGAGGTGATACATTTGTGTAAAATAGGGTTGAGGGAAATCTGACAAAGTAATAAAAATCACTTAGTTTTGAACACTTCTTTGCACTTAAGTCCAATTCAGTTTATTTAAACTGAAATCATAGAGTCGTGGAATATCCTGAGTTGGAAGGGACCCCCAGGGATCATCGAGTCCAACTCCAAAACGTTGCAGAGTGCCAGAGCAGTGCCTTGAGCAAGGTTGCAAAGAGAGCAGTCATCCCACTTAGCAGTGTGTTTCGTGCAGATGGAGGGTACTGTTCTTCTTCATTTGTGTCTTTCTAACACAAATCTCAAACACTCTCTCATTCCTTCCTCGTCAGTGTACATATCCTAGAATATTTCCTGTCTTAGAGCAGCTGTGTGGCTGAGTCCTGTGCTGTGAGCGTTCCTTGAAGACTATCAGAAACACGTGAGGAAGAGAGAAGTTGGTTCTTAGGTGGGGGAACTCGATTCCACATTCACAGACACAAATGCAGTCTGTCCTGCAGTGCTGAGACAAGCTGCTGACATCCCCTTAGTGCTAAGTGTGGCTCACACGGCTGGAATGGCGGTGAAGCAGCGTTCAGCTCACCCAGACACTGTCCTGCTCCGTTCCCCTTGCACTTTCTGCTGCCCCACTATTGGAACATCAGCATTTTCTTCCTTTGGGTTGCATATACAATCAACTTTTTTTATTTCTTTTTTAAATAGAGAATTGAAAAATTCTGTTGGAGCGAAGGTGGTGTTGTTTGGTTTTTCCAGCTCCTTGAAGTTTTGCCAGATGGTTTTAAATTGCAATCACTAGCTTGTAAAGCACAAAATCTTACGTTTCTTTTGTGATGCTCAACTTTCTTAGTTTGAGAAGGGACCTAGTGGTCCCTGTCTCTTTCTATGTATGCATTTGAGCTTTGACATGTAGAAATACTATTTCATGAATTAGTCCTTTCTTCCCCATCCCTTTTGTAGGATGGATTGACTATGCCATATGTAAAATATAGTTAATAATGATCTCTAAAGCGAGACAAGCCCTTTGTGCTATGCCTAGGGACTTATCTGTCCTACATGACCAGGTCATGTCCTGTACCCTTCCCTGTCAATATGCAAGGATATCAAGTTTCTCTGCTCCAAAGGTGAGATTTATCCTTTTGGAGAAGGTTAGCATTAGTCTGTGCACTTGAGTTTCCAAAAAAGCCTTAAAAATAGTTGTGTGAGTGGTGCCATCTCCTCCTCAGGGATGATTTCCCCCAGTCAGACGGTTCTGCGGTGTATGTGATGCAGTTGCTAGGTGGAAGGTTGTTCCCAGCAGGAGGAAGTCATTCAGTGCAGTGATAGCAGTGAGACCCAGTGTTGCAGCCAAGGACCCCTCAAGGCTGCACACCTGCTTTCCCCAAACCCTCCATGCAACAGTCCTTGCCTGCCCAGGGAAGTGTGCATTTCTACGGCTGTTTTGTGAATGAAATTTAAAGAAGATCTGATGCCCGGTGTTGGTTCTTCATTGCTACTCACAGGCATGCTCAGGCACAAAAGTGCTTTAAAAGGAAATGTCTGCCTTTAAAAAAATAATGAGATTATTGTATTTCCCCTTGTCTACAAAGGACAATTTCTGCCATCCTTCATGTTGAAGCCAACAGAGGAGTTTTGCCACAGTTCTGTAGATCAGGTAACACTAAAGCTGTTGTTTTCACAGTACTGCTTTTGTTTGTTGAAACAGTCGTGTGCAGGCTGAATTCCTAACCATAGCAAAACAGTGCAGGAAGCAGTGGATGCCTCCAGTCCCTGTGACATCATGTGTTTAAACTGTGTTTATAGAGCTACTTGTACATCAGTACAATACTCATCCAAAGATGGAGAGCACGTAGAAGTTTAGAGCCAGGTCACGAATTCCTGCTCGTGGGTGACAGAGCTGCTGGGGGCATGGTTACTGTGTCATGCATTGTGATGTTCATAGCACAGCCTCTCTGTTGGTAGCAAGAATAGCATGTTGAGTTGCATTCTCATCTTCCATCTCTGTGGGCAGTTAGTGTGCGTTTTTAGGTGTTGCTGAGTGTCTGCATCTCCGTGTTTCCACTGGGAGAAAGCCCCTCTGTATGCATAGCATTTATGTGCTTGGCGTCAGTAGAACTGCTGCAGCCAGATATGTGAAACCATTTGGGGCACAGGTGAGCCGAGGCATAAAACCAACCTGTATTATAATGGATAGGATGCTGTTTTCCCACTTGTCAGACGAGTTCCATGTTGTAAATGCAGAATTATCCATTGGAGAGGTCAGATTTATTGAGATATGCAGGTTTAGCTAACCTGGGTAGGAAAAAGATCACATAAAAGAATACATAAAAATAATGCCGAGGGTCTGAGATGTGCCAGAGCCAGGTGGTTCAAAATTAGTAGTCAAACCGTGTGTGTAACATCCCCCTTCAGTACGGCCTGCAGGAAATTCATGTGCTGGATGCTTGCACAAGTCACTTGTATTCTTCTGTATCTGTGTACAGTGGGAAGGTGAAGAGTTTTGCCATGTATTTAGACCACTGCAAAAACAGCCGATGTGTACACGGAGCTGAGTAACAGATATGAGCACATGGCTCAGGCTTGCTGTCCCTGAGCTGAATATTCAAGTGCTTTTTGGATTGAGACTGAAATTCTGTGTTACACCATTCCTCTCAGAGGACACACGTCTGTGTTTGGAAGAGAAAAAGTGAAACTTGGCACTTGTCTTGCTCTGAAGTACAATCCAATCCCCAAGTAACAAAAATTTTCCCTACAATCAATCCCCCAGTCAGACTTCTCTGGCTTTTGTTAGCTTCCCTTAGACCCTGCCTACTATTTTGACATGTGATCTATGTGAGTAAATTATTACTAGCTTTAAAAGTGTTTCCAAAGTACCTGGTTACCTCTGGATGCTTGCACAGCTGCTTGTTGGTACCTGAGCTCCAGCTTGAGGGGCAGCGTGCAGGCAGTCAGCAAGGTCACCTCCACGTCCTGTTCCTTTCTCCTCCACCAGGGCTTCCAGTTCCTTCCACCTGCAGGGAGTGGGAGAAGAGTTTAGTTTAGCTTGAATGCTTTATTTTGATTCCACAGGCATATCATCAGGATTCTTTACGCTACTGCATTTCCTGTTAAGTTCTCAGTTCTTGCTCCTTTCCTAAAACTCACTGTTGAACAAACTTTCTATACTTGGAAAGCTATGTGCCTTATTTTCTAATCTCTTCGTGGAGAGTAATTTAAAGCACAGTGATCTAGACTGCAGCATTCACAGCCACCTGCTTGTCATGTAGTGCGGGAAAGGAAACGCCAAGTGAGGAGCGATTCTCAGCCCAGCACTCTCTGTCCCCGTGCTGATGAGTTGTCCCCATGCTGATGAGCACTTCGAGCACTGTGCATTACGTCTTTGTGCAATAGAAATTCTCATTCTGCATCCGGATGTCATTGGCCCATCCAATGCGTGTAGGCGAGCAGTAACGTAGAGAACTTGGATTCCCAAAAACAAGCCTGCCTGGGTTGGCTCCGGCACCACGGTTGGTTCTGGGCTTGGTTTGTAAGGCAAAACCTAACTGGTTTGTGCTCACAGTTTGCCAGCATTCAGGAGCTGCTCATGAGCTCTGGCCATTGCTGCTGGTGCCATATTGGTGCTCATCGGTCATCCTTACTGGTTGGCAGTGGTGAGGCACTGCAGTTCATCCCAATCCTAACCCAGCTGTTGTGAACATGCTTCCACCCGCCAGCATCCTCAGCCCTTAGCAACACTCGTGTGTCATCCCCCAAGCTTGCTCTCTCTACAGCATCATAAGGTGAAACACATAGAGGTGGTTTGTCGTTAGGAAAACAATCCAGTATTTCCTATTTATGAGATTGATTTTGTCCATTTCTTTGTTGAGGTTTGTTTTTATTTGATATGAACACAACAGGAGTATACATATCGTGCAGGTGGACATTGGATGGAGTGGGGTGTCTGGGAATCCATATCACTGTGCCCCTGTTGTGTTTCCTAGAGCAATCATTTTTTTTTTTTTTAAAGATATTTTATCTAAATGCCTAATAAATAATATTATTTAAATAGTTTTAAAGTAATTTAGGACTGAGAATAAGAAGCCTCAGTTGTGAGAGAAGAGACTTAAAATATACAGAGAGAGAAAATCCCCTTAGCCTCCTAGAGCCTCTACTGAGAATGTCATGAAGACGCAGTGCCCCTTGGTCAGAGTGCGATGCGATCTCCTCGCGTGTAGGTTTAAAACGAGAGACTGGTTTCCTGTGACGTTCATCTTTGTTGGCATATGTTTGGGTTTCTGCATTCAGAGCTGGTGTTCCTCTCATTCAAAGTCGGTCGAGATTTAANTATATATTTTTTTTTTCCCCTGTAACGCACTAAGTCTTAGGTGTTTTTAGAGCTCGTTTGTTATATTCACAATCACAGATTGAAACAAACAAAAAAAAAAAAAATAAAAAAAAAAAGATCCTCACAAAGACCCAATTGACCAAAAAAAAAAAAAAAAAAAAAAAAAAAAAAAACAAAAAAAATATGGAAAAAAAAAAACAAAAACAAAAACCAAAAAACAAAACGACCACTTTGTGCAGCAGTAGCTTTTCCTGGTGGGAGCGCTGGGGACGCGCGGTGTGTGCTGATCTCTTCATGGAGAAGTTGTGTGGTTTTCTTGCAGTGCGGACACGTGTTCGGACAGGCTCATCCCCAGCGAGGTGATGTGAGAGAAAAGCTGCCAAAGCAAAAATGAAATCGAGATCCTCCCCATGTGCAGCAGGGCCAGTGCTGAGCTGCTGCATGGCGGGGTTGGAAGCAAATTTGCACTTTGCCTTTCGAGGGTGTCCCGCTAGAAACCATCCGGTGAACTTCCCACGCGAGGTTTCTTTCCTTTGGTGACGTAGTCCGAAAGCAAAGGAAAAAAAAAAATAAAACAAATAAAAAATAAAAAACCCTCTGGAAATCGTTGGATAACCCTTAAAAAATGGGAAAGAAAAAAAAACAAAGAGATTAGAAAGTTACTTGCTGTCAGAATACTCTATGCAGTTCTGTGCTGAAAAGCGTTCCGTGCCGGGCACTGCTCGCTGCTGATGCTCCGCGACTCAAAAGAGCGGAGGGATTTGGGTCCCAAAGCAGATGGAGGCTGGGGTGGGGGGGCGGCGTTTCTTCCGTTGGCTNTTTAAACATGAAAAGAAATAAGAGTTTATACGGCTGGCAGTAGCGGGGAGCGCTCCCTCCGTCAGCAGAATGGCATTGTTTCTTCTGTCTTTGTTTGGTTAGCCATATAATGTTTGTTCTCAGCACTGTACAACGGTCCCTATATGATATGGAGAAGCAATATCACTGTATGAAACTCACACGATGNTTGGTTTGGTTTTCTTTTCCTTTTATAATTGTTTCCCTCGTGTTCCCTTCTGTCATGTTTTTATTAAGAAATTAACTCTCTGCATTTGTGCAATAACTACTTGCCATGATGATGGGCAGACCTTTGTAATGCCCCGACTACTAACACAGCACAAGACGAACTCAAACAGAAAGTGGTGTACTTTTTCCTGAGAACCTTTTTGGTTTTGTTTTTTTTTTAATGATAAGCTCAGATTTTCCCCCCGCGTATTGTGGTGTCTGACATTTTTAGCAGTATTTTANATGAAACTCACACGATGTATTATTATTATTATTATTCACTAGCACCCTAGGTGTGATAATTGAAGTAAATATCTTTTATACAAACACAATCACGCGTGGGCTGTCTTTATTGAGGTGAGACCTGAGTCCAAGCAGCAAACATTTACATTGGTGGTTATGGCTCTGTGTAGGGCAGCAGCAGGGATGGGTTCTGTGGGTTTTGTGGTTCTATCAGGGAAAAAAAAATTGCTTTTTGTGTATCCCTTTCTAAGGAAGGGGTGTGATGTCTGCAGTGCCTTACTGAAGTGTCAGCTTCCAAATTGTGTTCTTTTCCAGTGACGTTCAAGTGCAAATGGTGGGCAGGAAACTTGTGTTGTAAGGGGGGGGTGCTGAGCACCCAACCAACATCTTAGCTGATTTAATACATGTATAGAAATGGAAAAAGTGGGAATTTTGCCAGATACTTAGCTCGCTCCTTAGCTTTACTGCATGTAAAGATCAGTTTCTTGTATGGGGACTGTTGAATCACGGCCTGAACCACTCACTGATCACCTGAGGTGAGCACTGAGTCAGCTGCAGGAGCACGGGTGTAGGCAGTTCACCTGTGTGAGCAGAAGGGGTGGAGTCTATCACTTCTAGACCTCAACTGAGGGCTGACTGCCACTGGGGAAGGATCTCTTTTTGGAGATCGCTCCCTTTGGATTTTTTCTGCTGCAAGCCTGGGACATGGATGAGTTTTTCATCTATTTTTGATTGTTCCCTTCCACCACGATAATCTTTATACATCCTGACTACCATACTATGAACTGCTTATTCTGTTAACTATGCATTTGTTAACGATACATTCCTCTTGCAGTGCCTTGATGTTATTCCTATAGATGTCCTGAGTATTTGCAGAGTGGCAAAGATGAAATTTGGTGTTGATGTAGAAATGAGATCTTAACCTACCTGTTAAAATACCTTTTGAAAACCAGGAGCCCAAACCTTGAGCTGGAATGCTCTGGTTTTCAGGCAGAGTACATGTGCTGCATCACCTCCCATCCCCTATCTTGATTAGGAGCGAGTCACTTGGAAATTGAACTATATAATGCCTTAATGTCTTTGTAAATGTGTGCTTGCTGTTTCTGACATGTCTGACAACTTGTTCCACAGGACGTGAGGGTTCTGGACTTAAATGCTCTTGTTTTTCCTACTGCTTAATGACCAGTCAAACTGTTGATGGCTATCACTGGCATTGTCATGTGTAATTTCACCGTAATCACTTGAAGCTTCTCAGCTCAAAACTTCCAAAGCATTATGCCTCAATTTGGTTAATTTGCATGTTTACAGTTCACACTTTCTTTAGGTATGGTGGTCCTGCACTGTGGAATAAAGCCACACGTGGCCGTGCGAATGGCAGTGTGGGTGTGAAAGCACAGAGCTGGTGTTCATGGCAGAGAACCTGTTCTGTAGTCTCCTTAGGTGGGCAGTGGCCCACCCTGCCCTTAGAGAGAAATGGGGACGTCCCAGTGGGAGCGGGCATGGCTGAGCAGTCCACATTGTGCACTTGGGCCCCCCTTCTTTCCCTTCCAAAAAGCCTTTGTGTTTTAATGGGAGCACTGAAGAAGTTGTGTACTTGCCAACAGAGGGCTTCAGAGAACATGATTTGATTATAGCAAAGCATTTTATTTTCTTTTTGCTCCAAGCTATGGGAAACCGATAAGAAAATCCGAACTATTTTCTTGAACTCTTCCTTGTTACCCATGTAATTATCTTAGTACCCTTGGAAATAATCCTCTCTTCTATGAAATCTCTCCTTTCCAGGGTGGATCTCTGAAGTGGCACTGTGCTGCTTCCTGGAGGCTGTTTTGGAGTGGCTGGGCCAGAGGAAGGGGAAGTCAGCTCTAATCTCAGCCCTTCAGTGGGGTAAAAAGAAAGGGGCCGAGCGAGGGAGGGAGCAAGAATGCCCTATGTTTTCTTGTCTTTTTGGCAGCACACAGAAGTGAAAGTGAAATTTGCTGCCTTCACTACTGTCAGTCCTAGCCCTTGCCAGGAAGGTCTTCGCATCGCTGCAAGTTGTTGATGTATTCCCCTCATCCTCTGCATCTTCAGAGCAATCCTTGCACTCGGTCCTTGGAGCTCTTCCAGGGCTGCTACCTGTGGCTGAAGATGGGGCGGATTGTGCCATGGAGCTGCAGGTGGCTGTGAGGGATGTCATCATCCCTTCCTTTCTGTCATCTGCCTCCTGGGCAAACACGGATGTTCTGATTGCTCCGGAGCTGACTGACCTTCCCCCCTCTCTGACACCTTGCTTCTCGTTCTAGAGAGGTTGATTTTAAATCCCCCCAGAAGATCGATCCACGTGCAACTTCTGTAGAGTTGTTGGGCTTTCTGGAGCCCTTGGCTTGCATCTCTAGAGTCTTCATTCACTCTGGGGAGATCTTCGGGAGAGCACACACCCTTCAAGTGGTGGTGGCATTTATTCATTGCCCTGTGAGGTGAGATGAACCCGAGGGGCAGCTTGGCTGGGCTGCTGGGCTGCAGCCTGATGGCAGCATTTCCTCCTGAACAGATTTGCATCAGAGAAGATACTGCCAAATTTGAGTGAGAGAGGGCTCTGATGCCTTGCATGAAGAAATACTAAATAATTCCCTTCCTTCTTGTCCTGCTTCTTGACCCATTGACAGATCACAGCAACAGCAGCCCCAAGGAAGAGCATTAGGACAGAGTGGATGTCCCCATGCAACTGTGGCCCACACAGAAACGCTGTCCCACACTACAAAAAGGACAAGATAGAACGCAAACTGTTGAGATGTACAACACAAAAAGGCTTCTGACAACCTTCCTGTACGGGAAGGACTTCTGCTCTGATCTTTTGTTCCTTGGGATCAGAAGAGAACAGAGATGACCTGGTTCATCCAGGACTGAATCTGCAGCCTATAGGCTCTGCCCCCTCATCCCTTCAGCTGTGAAACATGATCAGCTCCCTTTGATTCTCCTGGAAGGAGACCAGGACTTTGGGCTGTGTTAGTACCACCTTTTTCAGATTCCCTTAAAAGACAAATGCAAAGTAGTTCAAGAACCTTAAATTGTGCCTTAAAACAAATGTAAACCTGGGAGCTCTGGCATCAGGGAGAACTGGAGCTGAGACACTGTTGGCTCCGAAAGTTTTGTGGGAGAGAGGTAACAAAAAGCCCTCATGTGGAGAAGTACAACCATTTTAACTGTGCTCAGCACCCAGTTGTTAACCAGGGCAGCCCTGCATGGGAAGGGCTCAGTGACTTGCAAAGGGCAGACCCAGTTCCTGCTGCTGTCTTTGGCTCTCAGCCTTGGCTCAAAGTTCCCAAGCCTTCCATATCTTGCCATCATCTTCCTTCCAGTCAATAAAATGGGCTTGAAGCCTTTGAAGTACTGGATTTCAATGCACTTCAGCTGACTTCTGAAAGGATAGTTTTTCAAAACTAGCTCCAAGCATGCCACATCATTCCTATTCTTGTTTTCTTGTTATTTCTTTTCTTTTTTTTTTTTTTTTAACAGTTCTGTAAATCCCAGGAGGCCAAACAGTAATGGATGCAGATTAAAAAGTTACCATCAAGCAAATGAGGGTGTGAACTTGCAAAGCATCAGCTAATTTGCAGTTACTGCCCGTGTGTGTGCTCCTGCCCTGCAGTATCACTCAGCTCCCATTTCCTTCAGGCTAGGAGGATTCACACGAGCAGTTCCTACAGTCCCATGGATGCATAGCAAGTCGCAGCCCGTCTCACCCCAAGGTGATTTATTCATCTGTCTCAATCCTCAGTAATCAAGCCACCATCTTATGGAAAGATTGCCTCTCATTTATTTATGTCTGGCCTTATAACTTCAAACTAAGTTGCTGTAGTATGTCTTAATTTTCTCCATCTGTGAAAACAGATGCTGTTTATTTTGGACGATTTGCCAAGGGAGTCCAATAGCTGGGGTTGCTGCAGGAGGCCGAGCTGCCAGGACTCCAGGTCTGGTGGGTGCTCCCGATGAGCTGCACACAGGGTGCCCACAGGGGACCTGAGCTTTTCCATCTTTGTTTCACATTTGTGCATTTTTTGTTTGCAGCACCTCTTTGACATAGGATGCATCTTACACCATCTTTGTGAGTTTTGTTCAGCAGTAGGGACCCTCACTCTTCTCCAGGCCAGTAGTGAAGGCAGTGGGGAGAGCTGTGTGCTTGGTCACTTGCCTGAGCCCAGGGCTCCCAGGAAGGTCCCACACTGTGCCTGCTGTGGTGCAGCGGTGGCAGCCCAAGTTCAGAGGTTGATAGTCCAAGCTTAATGGATTTACTTGACCCTTGTGTTTGAGCAGGCAGTTGGTGCTGAGCTGCTGGGAGCTCTGTTGCAGACACCAAGGAATTCAGAGGGCATGGTGGGAATGGGCTGGTGCTTGGACTTGATCTTACCATAGAATGGCTTCGGTTGGAGGGGACCTTAAAGGTCATCTGGTTCCAACCCCTGCCATGTGTTGTGTGCAACCAACCAGCTCAGGTCCCATCCATGGCCTTGGGCACCTCCAGGGGTGGAGCATCATCGAGGTCTTTCCAACCTTTGAGCCTTTCAGATCGGTGTCACAGGGGATTTGGCTGAAGAAAACCATTGTCAGGAAGTGCAGGTTGACTGTGCCCACTGCTGATGCATCACTGGTGCCCCACGCACAGCTCGGTGCAGCTCCCATCAGCCCACCACCTTGCTGAGGACACATGGGAAGGCTTGCAGCATCACTGCGTGCTTCCTGTGTGCCAGGTGGAGCTGGCAAGGAGCAGCCAGACCCTCCTGCACCAGGCAGCACTGCAGTGGGACACAGGGCAGGGCTGGGGATTTGTCAGCACTCAGCTGTCCGGTTGCTGCATCACCTTTGTAAGGCAGTAGCACATTGGTTGTCTGTTGCCTGAAAAGTCAAGGACAATGAGGCTTGAGGATAAAGACATAGACTTTAAAATCCCATTTTCCTCAGGGCTTCACCTTCTTTGTCCCATTATCTTCTGCAGTGCCTCTGTCTTTCTTTTAAGGCTTTTGCACATCTGAAGGGTCAGGGCCGGGTCACGGCAGTGCAGCAGCTCCAAGGACACAAAGGAGGAATCCAGCACTCATCCCCAGTGCCCAGCTGAGCTGGGGCTGCTCCTGCTGCTGCCCTTTGGGCACAGAAAGTTGTGATTAAAAATAAAACTTTGAACAAAGATGGTGGAGCAGTGGGATCAGAGAGAAGCTCTGTCTGTTTCGGTTGCTTTAGGGTTAGAGGTGGTTCCCAGCTTCTCTGCTTTCATGGAGATGAATCCCAAGGGAAGGAAGAACGAGTTGTTCTTTACAAGTGGGGGATGCACTTCCCTGGAGACCTTCTGTTCTCCAAAGCAAACTGCAGTTGTGCTCCATGCACCCCGACAGCAAAAAGGTTGTTTGAGGAGGAATTGGGGGTGCAAAGCTGCTCCAGCACCTGTGGGGCATAGGGAAGTGCTGGGCCGCCATCGGGGCTGCTTTCCTTTGGCCAACGAGAGCTTCCCAATTACACGTTAACAGGCAATTCTAAGAAACATCCAATTAAATAATTAACCGCAGGGAAGAGGTTTTCTTCTTCCCAAATCTTATTAACACGAGTGTTTCGCATCGGGCTACCCATGTTTTGGGATCGGAGCCGTCCCCATTTCTTGAGAAACAGTGACCTCCAGTGGGACGGCTCTGGCAGCGCAGCTGTGGGGTTGGACGGCCCTTTTTGAGGTCCAGCGCTGCTGCGGTTTGGGGTGTGGGTTTGGCTGGAGGGCGCTGGAAGGATGTTCCCCTGCTGGAAGCTGGGCAGGGACCATCACCACCGATGTACCCATCCCCGATCTCACCCAAGTGCACGCTTAGTCGGGAGCAGCCCAGGGCTGCTGATGTGCTCCTGCTGCCCCCAGAAGTGGGGATGCAGTAATAGGATTTGCTGCCCTTGAGGCAGCTCCGGGTGGGATCTCCACATCTCTCGGTGTCCCCTTGGGCCCCGGCTGACGGCCCCGGCTCTGTTTTGCAGTGCGCTGTGCGGAGCTGCAGATCCAGCTGACGGAGGCTGTGTCAGCGCTGGCGGGGCAGAAGGAGCTGGTGGCCAAACTGGAGCACGACCTCAGCACCATCCAGGCCCTGTCCGCCGTGCAACGCCCGGATGCGGAGGTAACCCCATCTGTGGTGGTGGGCCCGCAGCCCGCCTCCTCTTTTCTTCCTTCTTCTGTCTGGTTTTTGTTTTCCCACGTTTTCTTTCTTTCATTTTCCCACCCCTTGCCCAGCTGGGTGCTGCATCAGGCCCGCACAGCAGGGTGGTGCTGGCATGGGAGAGGTGGCAGGAGTGGTGACCGAGCGCCGTCCAGCCCTTCTCCCCCCACAAAGGGACAGGTTTTAGGGTCAAGCACCATTGTCTTTGGCTTGACCGTTGCTGAGCACCCACCTGGCAGTGATGCTCCCAGACCAGCACCGAGTGGGAAATGCTGAATCCCTTCTCCTCACCCCCAGGGTGCAGCTGTCCCCAGCCTGGAGAAGATACCGGAGCCCATCAAGGAGGCCACCGCGCTGTTCTACGGTGAGAGGCAGCCACAGAACTGCTTGGGGTGGGGGTGGGAGCCATCCCAGAGCCATGGGCAGGGCACTCACCTCTTGGGGACAGAGACATGGAGATGCTCCCAGGTGAACACAGACAGCATCTGCTCAGCACATCCCTCACTGGGAACGGTGATGGGTTTTGTGTGCAGCACGTGTTGCTAGTCCTCCTGGCCACAACCCAGCGCCCATATGGGGCACCCGTGGAATAGGGTGATGCTGCTGCAGGGTGGGGGGTGGGTGTCCCCTGGGTTTTGCTTCATGCTAACTGCTGTCTGCAGGTCACCCACCATCTCCCAGCGCCCCGTTCCCTGAGGGGCAGGTGGACTCGCTGCTTTCCATCATCTCCAGCCAGAGGGAACGCTTCCGAGCCAGGAACCAGGAACTGGAGGGGGTACGTGAGGGTGGGGAGGACTCCTGTGAGCTGAGGTGGGCTGCTTCTCTGCCATGTGGGGTTTGGCATCAGCACAGCACCGCTACAAGCAGTAGGAAATGTGAACTCTAGGGTTAGTGGGACCAGGACCTTCCAGCTGTCAGTGTTTCTCCAAAGAGCAGTCCAGGTCCGTGCTGCAGTGCCATCCAGCATAGCACGGGGACTGCTGGAAGAAAAAAAGCATGTAATGAATGTGGATTGGGGCTGAGTTTCACCCAAGAGCTCTAGAAGTTGAAGGACAGCTCCAAACAACCTTTTACACTGGCAGAGTTGGCTCTGCAGCTCCCATAGCATCATGGGATCGGGTTCTTCAGTGAGGGAGGGTTGAGCCAGCGGGGTCAGTTCTAATTGAGGAGCAATTTTAATTGAGATCTGAGGAACTGGGGGCACTGAGAGGAGAGGGCATGGTGAGGAATGTGGTGGCAAAACTGAGTGTCAGCAAGTCCCATCCTGCCATGTTCTGGAGTCCCATTGGGGTACACTGTGTGGAGAAGGCTCCCATCACATCCCCATCGTCCTCATTGCGTGGCTGTGTTGAACCAAGAGTGGAGCCATGCAGCTGAGCCATTGAGGACACCCAGCACCTTTAGCTTCAGGGACCTCAGACGGGTGACCCTTCCAGCCCCATTGGTGCAGTGGGGCTCTGCATCCTATATGAGGACAGTGCCACGGGGGCTGAACCCCACGCTAACTGCTCCCCGTGCAGGAGAACCGCATGATGCAGCACACGGTGCACGCGCTGCAGAGCGAGCTGGACAACCTGCGGGCTGACAACATCAAGCTCTACGAGAAGATCAAGTTCCTGCAGAGCTACCCCGGCCGGGTGAGTGCTGCTGTTTGTCTTCCAGTTGGGCTGGCACGGACAAGCAGACCCCAAACCCCACATTCATCCCAGTAACAGCAGCAGGAGGCCGTCCCCTGCTGCCTCCCTGCCTTTCCTCCTCTGTTATTAATGGACATTTTAATGGCGTTTGGGGATGGGAGACTCCCACGGCTGCACAGGACCTTATTTGGGTCTCATTCACGCCGGGCTGAGGTCAGCCCCTCTGACATTTTTCCCCGTGTCTCCCACGGAAGATCATTCCCGTGTTTATCTGTGCCACAAGGCAACCCCTGGATGCCATCAGCATGAGCTAAAGAGCACACGGCTCCCGCGCGCCGCGTTGCATAATTCACAACCTAATCAGGCATGTGGCAAGTTAAAAATAATCATCAAAGATCATTCAATAAGGCCGGATCTGATGAATTCACCGCCCCTATATCGGGATCTGGCCTCATCGGGGTATCGCGTTGCAGGACGTAAGGGCATAGTTGCTAAAGGTCTTCTTGCAGTGTGGTTTGTGTGCCTTGATGCCACCAGTGGCCGTGTGCTGGTGAGGGCAGGGCAGAGCCTCCATCCCAGAGCCCATCCCAACAGTTCCCTTCTGTCATTGAGTTTACCTTACTCTTCCTCACCGTTTTCCCTGCTGGCAATAGCTATGGGGTAGTGCACTGATTTCTTCCCCCTAAAGCGCTGTCCTTGACCTGCCCATCCACCAGGGGTTTGGGGTGTGTTGTTCAGCATGCATTGGTCCTGCTGGTCCACCCATTGAATCCTGCACTGCTCCATCCTTTGGGACCACTTCTTCCCAATAAGGCCGGGGAGGGCAGCGCCTGTGCCCAGGGGTGTGGGACAGGGACACGTGGTCCCACCATGTGTGGGTCTCATCGTGCCTTCACTCCCACAGGGCAGCAGCAGGGATGACACAGAGCTGCGCTACTCCTCACAGTACGAAGAGCGCCTGGACCCCTTCTCCTCCTTCAGCAGGAAGGTATGGGACCCCACACAGTGCACCCACACCACATACCCACCCCAGCCCCTCAGCTCCCCAGCTCTGCATCCCCCACATCATCCCTTCTACCCAAGCTCAGCTCTGTGCACCTTTCTCCTTGCAGGAGCGCCAGCGCAAGTACCTGAGCCTGAGTCCCTGGGACAAAGCCACACTGAGCATGGTGAGATGTGGGGCAGACCCATCCCTGCCCCAAATGTGGGGTTTGGGATGGTGACCCCCAGCAATCCAGCACGACAGAGGTTAACGCTGGCCTGCAGCAGCCACAGAATGCTGAAATATCTCGTAACGAAGGCGAAGTTGTCATTTGCATAAAAACCAAGCAAATGCCAGCATGAATATGGATCAGGTGGTGTGCCAGCGCCACGGAGAATTAATGAGAGGCATTTACAAAAAAAACTGACTTACGGGAGTTACTCCCTGGGAATATTTAAGAACATAATCTTGTTTGTTACAGCAGCCTCTGCCGTGGCCCTGAATAGCAAAGATGATTTCAGCACGGGGTTGGTTTGGTGGGAGATCTGTGGGTTTTAATGCCACCCTCGGAAATCCCACATGGTGTTCTGGGGAATTTGCTTCTGTCCACAATGAATCCCCAGCTTTCACAGCAGGAATACAAAGTGGCAGTGTAGGATGTGTTCTCCATAAGCTGCTTTTCTGGGCTGTGGTTGCTCCCAAGCTTGGCTCTTTGGATGGACACCCAACTCCATCCACCCTCAGCCAACATCAATGGCCAACAGCATCCTCAAGGGCTGACATCTTCCAGGGAGCTCAGCCCTGCGATTCACAGCCTTGAGTTCACCCAAATTCCGAGCCACCCACGCTGGGTGTTGAATCCCTAGCAGATATCAAAATGGGATTTCATCTCTGCTCTTTGCTGCAGGGGCGGCTGATACTATCCAACAAGACCGCTCGCACCGTCGCGTTTTTCTACACGCTGCTCTTACACTGCCTTGTCTTCCTGGTAAGTGTGGTGGGAGCAAAGCACAGCCACGTGGAGCTGTGCCGGGGCTGCCCAAGCTCCTGTACCTCACATGCTTGCTGCGGGCTGAGTTATCATTTCAAGGGGAAAAGAAAAAAAGAAATCAATAATTAAAGGATGAAATGAGATGAAAGACAAGTCAGAACAATATTTCTTTCCTGATCGTCTCAAATTAAATCCAACCTGGTGTTATTTTGGTGAGGGAAGAAGCGTAGAAAATAAAAAGTTAAGCGTCATTAAAGTTTAAAGCTCTAACCTAAAAAAAATAATCATAAATATTGCATGGTTGGGATGATCTGGCTTCACCTAGAAACAAAAGGGCTTGGAGACCTAGCCCAGCACTGCCTGGGAATGGGCAAAGCTGCAGTGCTTCTGGGGATGGGAGTGTTGTGGGGTGCTGCAGGGAGGAGGGATGTCGTGGCGTGGTGGGGAAGGGATGCTGCAATAGGGATGGGATGCTATGAGATGTCATGGTGGGGTTGGGATGTCATGGTGAGGATAGGATGTCATGGTAGGGGTGGGATGCCACAGCAGGGACGCGTCAGGCAGAGGCCTGCACACAAACCCACCCCAATCACATTCCTTATTTTGCAGGTTCTCTACAAAACCGCCTGGAGTGAGAGCGTGGGCAGGGACTGCGCTGCGTTCTGCGCCAAGAAGTGGGTGTGAGCGGGACCGGGGGGGCAGAGGGGGTCTGAGCACCACTGGGTGCTGCGAATGAGGGCGGGAGTTGGGTGGGGAAAGCAGCAAAAGGTGGAGTGAAGGCAGGGTGGGATCTCTTGGCTTCCCCCACGTCTGGAGGAAAGCCCTAACATGGCCATGCTCCTTCCCCAGGTTCGCTGACCACCTGCACAAGTTCCATGAGAATGGGGACGCGGGTGACATGTGGCAGTGACTGCCTGACTGCGCCACTCTTCCCGTGGCAGGATCTGGCCTTTCACTCTTGCTTTGCTTTCTGCTTCAATGGATGGAGACAACGCCGCACCCTCAGCCCCTGTTGGAAACCAGTAGCCCCAGTGTGGGGTAAGACCGACCCACAGTGCTTTGAGGATGAATGCACCACGGATGGAGCTGGGGGATGCTCAGCACCACCCAAGGGCAGGGCATTAGAGCTGCTTCCCTGTGAGCCCGTTGGCTTTAGATGATGATATTTGCTCTCTGCCGTGGGGAAATGTGATCTGGGAGGGGTGGGCTGCTCGCTGGGGCTTCGCTGGGATGGTTCTGTTGGCTTTTTTTAGATGTTACGTAGGGCGGCTTGGAATTGCAAAACCTCTGCTGCTATTCACACTTGTACTCTTCGTAAATGATTTCGAATAATGTAGAGTTCTGCAGGATGAGTGATTAAATAAACAGTTACGCATTGAGGGAGTTGTTTGGGGTTTTCTTTCTGGGATGTTTTGCTCAAGTGCACGGTTGGATGAGATGATCTCCATGGCTATTTCCTCACCCCAGTGATCCTAGGAGTGTGCCATGCTGCATGCAGGGATGACAGGACCCCCATCCCCTCAGCGAGAGGATGGTGTGGGGTTGATGGATGGGAGAAATCATCCTTTTCCCTTCCCTTTCCATCCCAAGCACTGGGATGCTCCCCACTTCTGCTCACTCCCATCCTTGTGCAGCGAGGAGCTGTGGCCCTGCCCCACCCTGACAGCACAGGAGCTGATGGACATTTCTACAAAAAGAAGGGGTAAAAAAGTGGCACATTTTCTTTTTTTTTTCCCTTTCCTTCCTTTTCTCTTGCAGGGTTGCCAGGACCCCTCCCTCAGACGTCGCCGTCCCTCGGTGCTGTGGTGGGTGGGGGAGATGGGAGCTTGTTGCTAATCTACTCTGAAAGCTGCTTTGATCCCAATGCAGCATGGAAGGATTTCGGCGACCCCCCCTCCTCCCAGCTCTCCCTCGCTGCTTTAAATTTGATTATGGGAAACAGTCTTAATTAGTATTGACAGCCATTCAGGGAAATAATTAAAGGAAAACCCGTGCTTGCTGTCTCCCTCCAAGCCGCGCATCGCTCACGCAGACCCGGGCTGCGTTTCGGGGGCTGCGGTGTGGGGGGGCTCAGCTCCTCTCCCTCTGCTGTCACCGCAGCCGTGCTGGGTCTCCATAGCCACGAGGCAGCGCCGTGTCCGTGCTCTGCAGATGGGAGTGCTGAAATCGATAGCGCTCAGCAGCGCCGAGTGCCCGCGGTGTGAGCACCCGCACCCAGCAGCGTCTGCTGCCCCGGGGCCCAAAGGGTTAACCTCAACTGCAGCCCGGCCCTGGGGCATCCGTCGGTGGTTGTGTGCTTTGTGGTTATTTTGGGCAGTGTAACCTCGCAGGGAACAGTGCCTCCGCTGTCGCCCATCCCACGCTGTGCCCACCCAGCACCCCCGCTATCAGAGCACCCATACCCTGAGAGAGCCCCCACCCCATATGGGGACCGATCAATGCACGGGATTGGGGCGAGCAGAACCAGAGGTGGCGGTGGGGGATTGTCACTCCCACCCCACGGCAGCCGGGGGTCCAGAGATGGGGCGACACATGGCCT
>VXAB01002723.1:425581-464887 GCA_013399175.1 Odontophorus gujanensis | reverse complement strand
AAGACGGAGAAGGTGGACATCGATCTCTTCCCGTCTCCCGGTGAGCCGCCCGCGTTCCCGGGGAAGCCCTCCTCGAGGGCGGCGGTTTGCGGGGGATACGCGGTATCTGGGGGGTCCCGCGGGGAGGGTGGGGTGTGGGGGGGGCGCCCCCGGCTCTGCCCGGCGGGGTAAAGGCGAAGTTGGCTTCGGAGCGCTCGGAAGACTTCCCCTCCCTGCCCTGCGCGGCCACCGCCGCACCCCGCGCTCCTCTCGGTGCCGGCACGGGGCGGGATGCGCGCCGTGGGCTCGGGGCAGCTCCCACGGAACGGCCGCGAGTGGGCGAGGCGGGGCCGCGGCTCGGGGCCGTGGGGCAGATCCCCCTTCCCCGGGGCCGTGGCCCTGTGTGGTCCGAGCACGGCCGGGATCGGGATCGGGATCGGGGCGGCACCGCCTCTGCAGCGGCGGAGCCCTCGGCTCCGCTTCCTTTAGTTTGGTGGGGTTTTTTCCTCCCCTCCCCGAAGAAACGGGGGGAGGACGGGTGCCGGAGCTATCCGAGAAGGCAGCAGCTTGTCACCGTCACGAGGCGCGCTTTTTCTTTCTCCTTTTCAATTCTCCTAGCGCTAAGTTGAGATGCCGGCTGTACAGAGCTGCTAGTTGAGCGTTTCCCATTAGAAGGAGCGCCGGTCCCACGCCGGGGGCTGCGGGGGGGCTGCAGGGACACAGCTCTGCCTTCTGGATGCAAGGGAGGGTGAAGCGCAGTCCCATCGCTTCCCCTGTCCCCGAACCGTTCCCCCTTGTTGCTGCATTTTGGGCTCTGAAGGAAATCAAGTCGGAGCCGTGTGGGTTTTTTTTTTGCCATTCCATAAGTTTCTGGAAAACCCAGTTGGGGGCTCTGCACCTCTAGGTGATGCGATTTGGGATGTGGGTGGGAGCAGAGTACCACATGGGGCCGTGGCACTCAGCGCTCCAAATGAAGGAGGGTGTGCGTGTGGGATCAGCTTGTCTGCAGGAAGATCCTCTGCGTGACCCGTGGAGGACCTGGTCAGCGGTCACAGCCGTGTCAGTGCTCCTCATGTGGGCTCTGAAGGGCTTCCAGTCGCGATGGACCATTTCCAAAGCACCTAAGCAGGTTAAATGAGAGTCTGTGGTGGAGCTGAGGACCTGTTTGTGCCCATTTCCTACAGCTCTGGTTGAAAGAACGTTTACCCAAGACTTGCCCGTACACTTCAGGTCGTGACTGCTGTCCCATTGCTTGCAGAGGAAGCAAAGGGGATGGGAAGCAACACCTGGCTCGCAGGCACAGGGCTGGGAGGGTTTGTTTGTCTTCCAATCAGAACAAATATCTGTTTAAATTTGAACACCTCGTGGTACTGGTGGCAGCGGGCACTGAGGCTCTTTGTTGCTCAGGTGTTTGATCGATGGAATTGCTTTTGCCCCGAGTGAGGACGTGTTGCTTCGTGCCGCCTTCGGTTCGTTCTCTTCAATTAAAGCTCTTTTTGCAGCTGATGTCAGCAAGCAATTTTTAGCGCCGACCCAAAGTTTAAACTTTGGCAGGAAGAGCGCTGAGAAGCGCAAACCAGAAAGGTAAAAAAGAGCTGACTGCTGTCGGCTTCAGCTGCAGTCGCTTCTGTTTTGGTGGCTGTGCTAAACGCTGAGCCAGAAAGGTCAGTGTTGTCAATTAGCTGGCTTAACCTCATTTCCCCTGCAACTTTTTAGAGAACACTGAAGCTTTCTGGTGTGCTTGTGACTGACGATGAGAGAGGGAGTGCGGATGCTGCTGGCTTCTGCTTCAGGCGTCCAGCAGTGCCTCAAATAGGGGTCATCACGTTGTCTCTGCCCCAACCTATTTCAGACGGCTGCTGAGGTCTTGCTTGCTCAGCCCTTGGTATGTTCTTGTGGAATCTGCCATCGGATGTGTCCCGTTGCCCTTTGAAATGGGTATGGCCTCGTTGAGATGAGCTGCTCATCCCTTCACGTGCCAGCAAAGCAGTAAAGCAGGTTTGCTCTGCAGTGTCCACAGGGTGGACCTTAGGCAGGGAAAGCTGTTGCAGGCACAGGTTTTCAATCGTGCACAGCATTCCATGTGCCAGGTGCTCAGTGCCCCATGAAGCTGCTCAGGAGCATTGGTTTGTGCTGCAGTGTCCCCCTCTTTCCCCAGAACAAAAACCTGCACCAACCCGTGCGTGCAGCAGCCTCGGTGAGCAAAAGTGGGATGGGATTTGCAGTGTGTCCAAAGGGTTTAAAAGTAACTCAAAAGGGATGTGTAGTTGTACAGGGCGTCCAGAGCCAAATTCCCCACTGTTTTCATCCAGAATATGTCAGAGAAATGAGGTCAGGAGCCAAAGTACCCCTTAGTGGTCTTCTTTAGCATGCACACTGTGGGGGGAGGGGAGTGTTCGCTGTAATGCTATGAAAGAGTGCATGATATCGTAGTTTTAATTGCAAATGTATATCTGATCCACCAATGAGTTGACTTAATTTACCAACTTTATTCATCATGGACGTTCTGAAGTTCATCCACTGAGGGGAAGAACCCAAACCAGGTGCAAATCAGCCCTACTGGGAACTGAACATTGCAACTGGTAAACGCGGCCCTCTGCAAATCAGTTTGCTCCCTCCAGTTCTGCAGAGCTCTGTTTGGTCTCTGTGGTCGGAGTTTAAAGCAGCCTTGCAGCCCTTGCTGGAAGCAGGCAGCGTGTCACTGGGACTCCCAGTGCTGTGACATAACTGCATTTCTTGTTAACGGAGATGCAGACCTGCTGCCCCGTGGCTTCCCGCAGGGCAGGGTGCAATGTGAGGTGGTTCTGGGTTTCTGCATCCACTTCCCTCTTTCCTCCTTCCCTTCTGGGTGCATCCTGGTGGTGGGCATCATTCTGCCCAGCACAGAAATAAGAACGGGCTGTGAAATCCCGACAGGACCCATCCTTTCGGGCTCTTCCCATACGTACCCGAGGGCCAGCTGGGAGACAGGCACGTTGTTTCCACTGGCCTGAGTGTGGGTGGCATCCCGGGGATGGTGTTTTGTCTGGCAAGGGCCCTTCCCTCTGTGCAGTGTTTGGGATGAGCGAGGTTTCTTCCTGCTGTGATTGCCGCAGGGAAGCAGACAGCTCCTGCGCAGTGTGTGTTGGGATGTAGGATCTGCCCGCAGCACGCGGCTTCCCCTTCCCGGAGCCAGGGCAATCTCCTCTTGTCCTTTGCTTTCACTTTTAGTGCGCGCAATCGAGGGAGCTTGTATTCGAGCACGTTTATCAGGTGTGTTCCCTCCCATGCTGTGCCTTGCTGCAGGGAAAGGGCAAAGTGCTTTACAAGCATTGCTTCGTTACAGCCTTCGGGTGGGATCCCGGAGAGCACAAGTTTCCAAACACACGTCATTAATTCCCACACAGTCGTTATGTGTGTGTGTGCAGCAGCATCCCACCCAAAGGAGTCAGTCTGGGAGCTGGTAGGAATAGAAAGGAGTGCACTGGGGCATCGCTCTTCTGCAGAGATGGGTTTGATCCTGGGTTACCTGTGCACAGCACTCGCAGGGGGCTGCTCCTTGCAGCAGGGTCAGCTGCAGTTTCTGGGTGTCTCGGTAATTTCAGGGCGGCGGAGAATGCTACCCAGCATCTTTCTGAACGCTTTTGCTTCTGCACCGACAGCAAAGGTGGGAGCTCCTCTTTGGCTGTGTGCTGTTCTGTGTGGGCACCAATCGTCAGACTGTGAGGATTAGT
Organism: Odontophorus gujanensis; assembly: GCA_013399175.1. NCBI lineage: Eukaryota > Metazoa > Chordata > Aves > Galliformes > Odontophoridae > Odontophorus > Odontophorus gujanensis. Next base: position 461,195 of record VXAB01002723.1, on the reverse strand, counting down.
AAACGAGGGCTTCGGGCTCCTGCAGTATTTCCAGTACTGATTGCCGCTGTAAGAGGTGAGAATTTGAGCTGAAAAAGGGCAATTATCTTTCTATGCACTTACAAAATGCCCATCACTGTGGTATCCAGCTAGGATGGGGGGATGATAGTTTCGTAGGAGGGAGGGGGCTGACTGCGCCGGGCTGTCACCAGCTTGATCAGTGTCAGTTTGTGTCTGCTTGAGGAACAAAGCCGTGAAAAGAGCTGGAAAGAGGGCAACTGGCGATGCTCTGTGCCCTTCCTTCACGGTCTCCCTTAGGGATAGGCGCCCTGAAGTGCATCCCTGGCCAAAGTGTTTTAAACTTTGGTAGAGAGAGCAGAATTTCCAAGAAAGAGGAGCAGAGCCCCGTTCCGTCCACTTTTTCATCACGCAGGCCACAAAGCATCTAACAACTGTGCAATTACCGCATAGTTACACGAAGTGGCCTCTAATTTGCCGTGTAATTATGGTGCGCTATGCTTTGATGAGCCTTATAAAATGAAGGGATGACACAGTCTCATGCAGGAATAAGCTCCAAAGGGAGCTGATGGGCAAGTGCCTGCTGTCCCAAATCCATGACACGTTGCTGGCAGGCAGTGCTGCACTCTCTGCTGGGATCCTGGCACGCTGGGTTTTACCAGGGAGAGATGGTTTTGGGGACCTCCATCTGGACAGATGTGTTGTGTGGCTGAGCTGGGGAAGCAACAGCTTCAGGTTTAGGGTTCAGAGGGGTTGCTTTCCCTGCCTGGAGCTGGAATTCTGGGTGGATGTGGAAGTGAGCTGGGAAAGGAAGTGCGTGGCAGTGTCTGAGCTCTGCAGACTGAACTCAGAAAGTCCAAGCAAGCTCCCATTTACCTCTAGCAGCCCAAATCCTGCAGTTAGACCTCGAGATGGCAGTTGGATGCTGGGGGTAAGATGGAGATGAGCTCTGTGTCACCGGGAGGTGTTTTGGTGAGAGCAGCTCCATCTCTGGCACGTGGGGAGGAGGCAGGTGTAAGAGCAGACTGAATATCGTGTAGGGATGTGAAGGAGGAGGGATGCCATGCTGAGTGACTGTTTGCAGCACGGTGGAGGTTGAGGGAAGAAAAAAACCCAAACCCATGTGGATTTGTCCCAGACAATTAAAGGGATTCTTTCCTTTCAGCACCATCAGCTGGCACTTGCACGGGCATATAAGCTGCCTAGAGGCAGCGAATTGCATGGCTTAGGGAGACAAGTGTCACTGCTATCCCTGGAATGAATGGAAAGGATGAAGCTGCTGACATCTCACATTCAACTCGAGGAAAGACCTGTGCTGGGTAGGAAGGTGCCAGGGGGCAAACTGAAGCAGCAAATCAGCAGCAATCTGCTTTGCTTGAGCCCCTGGGAGCACGGACTGCCCGTTCTTTGTGCTCTGAAGTTGGGGATCCCAGCAGAAGTGCGTTTTCCCCAATTCCCCTTGCTGGCTGTGAGCTCAGGGCTGCTTTGCAGCTTGTCCAAACCAGCCAGGGATGCTGTGGTCCAGCAGAAGGTCTCATCGCTGCGGAACCGGTGGGACGGATCTGTAGCTGATATAAACGGTGCAGCTGTCCCACAGCCAAAAATTGGCCCTGCATCCTTTTTTCTTTTAACCCACGACATAGTTATGCATCTGAGCTCTTTTGTTCCTCTTCCGTGACTAAGCTGCTCGCTGCCTTGTGTTTCTTTTTTTTTTTTTTTTCCTTCATTGTGTAGTTTATAATCTCCCAACTAGATACAGAAAGAAAATTTGTTTGCAGTGTTGGCCAAGAGGCTCTGGTTACACTGGCATGGGGCCATGCTTACATCTCCAGTCAAAATACTGCTGGTTTAACAATAAATATTTATTGATTCTCCTACAAGCTTCTACATTTTTCCCAGGTGCAGTGGAATTTGGGGGCGGGGGCTCTTGAGCCCTAAAGAAGCTTTCGTTTGGGGTTTGCGTGGAATTTGCTCCTCGTGATGACAAAAGTGGGAGATGGCTGCAGAGATAGCAGCTCTGCTGTGGGTTGGGTGCCTTGCAGGCTGCCTCTGTGTCCGAAGCTGTGCTCCGTCTGGACCCCAGCTTCCAGGATTTGTGCCTGTGGCTGCTTCGGGCTCTGGTGGTAATTATGGGAAAATGTGCAAATCTGCAAGACGGCTTTATCTGCATGAATATCTCCTTGAATTAGGGAGTGGCTCCTGTCCAGAGGGGATACGTGGTTCGATGTTGGGTCCAGAGAGATGGCGAAAGAAACTAAAAAGTAAAATAAAGCAGAAGATCCCGGTGGTTTCAGTAGTTTGGCTCGAGGGCTCAGCCTTCACGTTTGTGGAGCACTGCTGGGTCTGAGAGTGTGTCCTTGTAATGTCAGCAAACTGCAAACGTTTGCATGCAAAACCTGAGCTTCTGCAAGCTGCGTGTGTTCAGATGGCAGCAAAGGTCACGTTCAGAAGCGCTCAGAATCACGCTGCTCTCTTTTTGCATGCAGTGGGTGGCTCGGAGCAACTTTGGGCTCGTTTAGCTCTGCATGGAGAGCAAACCCAGTGCTCCTCTGTCTGAACTGTGAGATGAAACTGCACATTTTTGGGCACTCTTCTTCCCCCCCCCACCCCCCCCAACTGGCAGCAGTGGGAGGTTTGGTTTGATCCTCACTGACCTGAGCGGCGTCAAGTCGCTGGGACGACGTCTGTCTGGGCAGGACCACGCAGTGCATTTTCCCCATCACCTCCCTGATCTTGCTGATGGTGCACAAGTTTTTTTGGCATGCCTCGAGTCGTGGCTGCTGCCTGGTGCCCTCTGTTCGGTGCCTTTGTGCACCGCGTGCCAGCTTCGCTGTGCATTTGCAAGAAACCAGGATGCTGTGCTGTTCAATCCTGCATCTGCTCCCCGTGGAGCAGTGCCCACCAGGAAAATGCCCTCCTAGAGCACAGTGGCTTGCACGTGCAAGGAATAAAGAGCAGCTTTCTATCCCAGAGAGGAAAAGGCCCTTTTTCTGTGGCTCCTTGTGGGAGATGTCAGGTTTTGGAGGATATTGGTGACCCCGTGTGCGTGCAGAGCTGCACTGTGGTTTGATGAATTTGATGGCTGCAGGTGCTGGGCAGTGTGGGGAGGGCTCCCTCACAGCCTTTGCTGCCTGCAGATGCACGTGGGCAGCTTTGCAGCTGAATGGTGACTGCAGAGGCCAAGGGCTGAGTGCTTGATTGGAGCTTCAGTGCCATGCCCTCTGAAGCACCTTTTCAGAAGGATTAGAGGGCTTCCCTTTTGCCTGGGATGCTTGATGGAAGCACAGGGCTGACGTAGCAAGGCAGCAGCTTTCTGCAGGAAGCACTCATCTGCAGGGCAGGGCTCCAGATGTTCCACTGCTCCTGTGATGATGCCAGAAGGAGCAGAGATGGCCATCCACCTCAGATGGACACAAACCCAACGTAATTCAGCAAGTGTCTGCAGGGAAATTGCTCTCCTGTGGGGTGTGGCTGCCCACGTGGGTAAGCTGGGATGGCAAAGGCCGGCTCCTCACCCCAGCGAAGCATTCGGAGCTTGTTAATGAATGAAATGCATTTTCTTCCACGGAGGGGATTTTAAATTGGCTCCACATGGATTATGTATGTTGTCGCACTTTCCCGGAGGGTGATGGCATGATTAGGAATGTGGGTTTGATGAAAGAAGCCAGACACTGAGTCAAAAGCTGAGCGCTCCCCCCGATCTGCTCCCCACCCCGTGCCCCCCCCCCCCCCCATCTCATTTAAAATATTTGACACGATTCCAGGGCATTCTTCAGATGGCTGCTGGGGAGCACGAGAGGAGCGAGTCATTGGGACACTGCTGTTTGTGCACAGCACCACATGCTGGGTGCTCAGCCCCAGAATTTCAGGGGCGTCGATCCTGGCTTCTGACACCAACAGAGGGCAGGAAAAGGTTTAATGTAGGGGAACTGCAGCACAGCCCACCAGAGCTCACTCTGGGCTTTGTTTCGTGTTGCTTTTTATTTCTTTCCTGTTAGCATCATCTATCACAGTAATCAAAATGTGGCTTTTTGACCCACATGAAAGTTGTGTTGTTTTTTTTTAATAGGTGACTGTGCGTGTTTGTGCAAAACCGCTCCGTTTTGGGCAATGTTCTGGAAGCTGTAGAGCAACGAGATATGTGTATATATCTTTACCTTTTCATTTTGAGAAATTGTTTACCGAAAATGTGAGCTGTCAGAAGAAGCCAGTAGCCAAAGCTGAGCACCGCTGGCTTTTTCCACTGCAAAACCTAAAAGGAGCCGTGGTGGAGCGCGTGAAGTTCAGGCTTTTTTTTACGCAGCATTGTGAGGAGCAGTTTCCCAACACAATCCCAAGTGCTTTCTCTTTTAAGACACTCAGGGCCCGCTGTGCAGCCTCTCTCCTCCCCAAACCACTCGCTGGGGTCACCGAGTGCAGTTCCTCGTGGTTTGCAGCTGCAATGGGGGAGAAGCTCCTCTCCTCCATCCCCGCAGCATTGCTCGGAGCGCTCTCCAGGATGGGATGTGCAGGGATCCGGGCTCGGCCCCACTGCTCTGTCCCCAAGTCTGGGGCAGCTCGATGCTGCTGCGGGGCTGGGAAAGCTTGGCTTTCCAACGTCAGCAGTGGGCTTTCAGGGCTGTCACGGTAGCTGTGGCCCAGCGGGGCACTGAGTCACTGGCGCTGTTTTCCATCCCTTTAAGCGGCTCCAGATTTGGAGCTGGCTCGAGAGCTTGTGACTTGAAAGGCCCCGGCCGTGCGTGTGTTCTGCCTTCGAGCTGGATGACTCTCGCGTGTTCCTGCGTTCAAACGGCTCAACCCCGAGCAGCCGTGGCCATATGGATCCTATAGAGTGACCCGGCGGAGGGATGGGTTACGTCAACAGGGCGAGGAGGGATGGGGAAGTGGGGCTGGGTGAGCCTGAGCTGCTTGGCACCTCTGGGTTGTGTCTGCCTTGGGAGCTGCTGGTCCCAAGCGTTCATTGGATATCCTCACAAAAATAGAAAGAAAAAAAAAAGGGAAATGTGGAAAAAAAATCCAGAAGGAAAGCAAAAGGGATGGATGGGGATAATGTGCCTTTAAACAGCTGTGTGTAACCGTGCTTGCTAATGGAGTGACTAATTCCATGCATCGCAAAGCAGCAGCAGAGCCCACTGCCAAGGCGTGCGGGGCCGGAGAGTCATTGCTGCGTGCTCGCCTTCCCCTCCCTGCCCTCCCCCCCCCCCCTGGGAGTTGCTTTTNCCCCCCCCGGGCAATTAATTTACTCATCTGGAGGGCACAGCCTAGTGATCTCTTGACTCAGCAATCCGGGGCCAATGGGAGCCGTGGGAGCAAATTCCAGGCAAGAAAGAAATCTCATGACTTGTCTCGGAAAAGATTGCTCCTAAAAGATCCCCTTTCGGTCATGGAGCGCTCCGTGCCTGCGCTTTCGTCAGAGCCCTGATGAGCTTTGTGATTGCCCAACTTCGGGGAGCGGGGCCGGCCTGGGGGGGTTGTTGGAAGTTTCTTGTTTGGAAAAGAGAAGGATTTGCTAGGAGAAAAGAAAGACTTGAGACCGCGGGGCCCTGGAGCCAGTGCCTGCTCCCCAGGGCATGGGGGTGTGGGGCCACTTGCCAGGGCAGAGAGCCCAGAGCTTGGCTTTGTGTTGCTTTTTGGGTCATTCATCCCTTTTCTTCCCCCACTTCCCAGAGGTCTTAAAACCCTTCCTTTGCCTGCAGGCAATTTGGATTCTTCCATCAGTGTTTACTAGCTGCAGGCACTGACTTTACCTTCATATGGCATCGTGGATGACTTAGTTCTTTATATTTTTGGCCCGCTTTTTCTCTCTTCCATAACACATACCTCTCTCACCAGGCCTTTTCCCCAGTGAGCATCATTTGAGGTGCACTGGGCTCTGTGCCTTTCTGCTGTCTCTGGAGATGCTCAGGGGTTAGGCCAGGTTGCTCTTTGCACACTTCAGTTCTGCAGCCTGGCCCTGTGGGTGGATGCCTGCTCAACTCACATCGTGGCTCGGGAGCACTGACCCAGCCCCAAACTGCAGCATCCCAGGGCTCATTACAATCAGTGGAGGATTCCCAAAGTTCCTGGCAAGGGCTCCTGGCTTCTGAGTAGCCGAGTGACACCCCCACTCCCTTCTCCGTTTGCATCTCTCCTAACAGCCTCTTGGCCTGAGCAGCCGAATTCAATCAGCCCTTTCACCATCTGCTCCCAGGCACTTCTGCTGGGGAAGGCTCGGGGCCAGCGAGGCTGTAATTCCTTAATAGCTTCCGGATGCTGTGCACGGGGTGGATGCGAGGGCTGCGAGCATCTCAACCTCTCCTCCCATCCCCGCAGCCTGTGTGGAGGTTTCCAAACTCAGGGCTTCCTCTGAGCACCCCCAGCCCCCTGGTTTATCCGTGCCAGCCTTTTGCTGTCCCATCTGAGGCCAATAGGTGACATAATCCTTGTCCTGGCTGGCCCTTGGTGTTGGGATGGGGACGGCTGAAGCTGATGGGGCAGCCCAGTGTGGTTTTGGCTCCCTTCCCCTGCTCACTCCCACCTTCCTCCTCTTCCCAAGGCTTGTCTGGCCCAATTGCTGCACTGGTCCCTGGTGGGAAGATTCCTAGAAGTCAGAGTTGGAAGAAAAAAAGCTTCCTGGGGCCGCCTGGGAAAACCCTTGCTCTCCTCGATGGGGCTGCTTGATCACCTGGAGGCTGCACGAGACAGCCTGAATGGTGGAAAGCTCTGAGCTCATGCTGCTTTTTGGGAGCCCTGATGTCTGAAACTGGCGACAAGCATGGAGGAGGTTTAATCTCAGGGCTGTTCTCATGCTTGGGAAAATCCACTTGTTCCTTGTCTTTATTTCCTTGTCCACTTCCAAACAATAATGGCAGAAAGAGAACTGTTCCTGGGAAGTTGTGAAATGCAGTTGGTCTGGCAGCAGTGTTTTTGAGGCACTCAGTCCAGCATGGCCTGCAGTTTTGCTTGCCAGGTTTTTCCCAGAGCTGTTTCTGACCTCCATCCCTGGAGGAGCTGAGTGTGGTTCCCTCTCCTCCTACCCCAGATGGAAGAACTGGGTCCAGATTCATGCTTCCCATCTTAAACTGAGGTCGTTTGCTGCACCCGTGGTCCCCTTTGGGGCTGATAGGAGGTACAGGGAGGTGAAGCAGATCAGCTTTGCCAAGCAGGGTGCTCCTGTCTCACAGTGCTCATGCTTGTGGGTGATGCTCGTGGAGATGCCAGCTGGGGTGTCTGAGGATGCTTGCAGTCTGTGGGGTGGCATTAGTGGAGTGCTGTCTGGGCTGCCCAGGCACCACCTTGAGGAGGAGAGGTTGTTTGCTTTAAGGGCTTTCAGCCTCTTCTGTGCAGTTGGTTTTTCTCCTCTCCTTTAAATGCTGCTGCTCTGAGAGCCAGCGTAGGTGAGATACACGTTGCAAGCTCATTGGGTTCTGATATCAGCTGTGGGGGGCTGTGGTGTATATTTGTGAACCACATTCATGAGGGAGGATACGATCCCTTCAGAGCCATCGGGGCAATTGCAAATGCAAGTCTTAATCAGAAGTAAAGCCAGTGCTGCAGAGAGGTAAATCCACACACAGCACAGGGAAACGAGAGGTGTCAGAACGCAGTGCTACCCCAATCTCTTGGCAGAGCTGGCTATTTGTTCTAAGGAGTTAGCAATAACTTTGTTGATTACAATGACTGACTGTCTTTGGTTTAATGTTATTTAGAGCAAACAGTGTTGAGATTTACCAGCCACGCTCCAACCTCCCAGCCTTAATCTGGTTGCAAAAGTCTGTGCGATTACTTGTTTGATTTGAGAGAGAAATATGCTCTCCTCTCCTTTTGGAGCTGCAAAGCTGGACAGCTCAGCCTGATGCAAAAGGACAGACCCGGTGTCCTTGTGTCCTATGATGGAGACAGGGGAGGACGAGGTGTCACAGCGGGATGGGGACCTGGCGGGCGGTGACCGTACTCCTTGTGCTCCTCCATATGTCCTCTGCGCGCTCAGCAGAGCTGAAACACTCCCTGCTGCATGGAAAAAAAGAGCCTGATATCAGCAATGGGCCCTTCTGTGGTGAGGCAGCAGCCGTCCCTGCGCAATCCACGGGGGATGTGATGCGCTGTGACTTGCACCGTCGCGTTGAGCAATGGTTTCTCGCAGGCTTGGCTTTGTGTCTGCCTGGCGCTGCCCTGGAGCTAAGGGTTGGCTGGGGAGGCTGCGGAGGTGGGGTGGGATGGGCAGCAGGCAGGAATCTGCAGCTGCAGAGAGATGTGGCAAGCTTCACCCCCAGAGCCCGCAGCCCTGGGCAGCATGTGTGCTCAGGAGCTGACCCGCTGCTGCCTTCCTCGCCGGCAGCTCAGTGCTTTCTGCATCACTGCATTGCCTGGGGATGTCCTGTGCTTGAGGAATGTCATTGGGGGCACCTTCTGCTCATGACCTGTGGGCACTTACTGTGTGTGTACAATGCCAGTGTGCTCTCCGTAGAAGGTCCAGTCCTTCCTGCTTTGGCAAACGTGCTGGTTTATGGAGAGAGAGCTGGTGAGTGGAGGAGAGCAGCTTTGATGTGGGGAGGGATAGTCTGGGGGCTGAGCATCATCCTGGCTCGAGGGCACTTCAGTCTGTGTCCTGCCATGTGGTCCCCACGTGTCTGGCATGACGTGGCACCGATGCAGCCTGCAGGCAAGGGCTGGTGCCAGCACCACAGAGTTTACGCAGAACTTGGGCTGGGCTGATAATCAAGTGGAGGCTGGGGAATTCCTTGGGACAGATTGGAGGGGAAGGAAAAGAAAGGAGGGACTTGGCTGAATGGATGCATGCCTCATCTCATTCCGAGGCCAGGAGAGCTCTGGCTGCCTTTTAGGACCGGTCTGACAGTGGACTCCCAGCAGCAGGGACATCCTTGTGGAGCATCTTCATGAGAAGCACATTGTGTCACGGTGATGGACAGCACAAATGGCGTTTGGGCACAAAATCCTTTTGCAGATATGCAGTGAAACCATCTCCAGCTGTGAGGTCGCGTGTAGCTGCTTACAGAATGTTGGCACAGCGTGTTCTTCAGGTGTGCTTGAGCAGACTTGGTGGGTTGGGATCTCTTTGTGGGGTGATGAAAGACCTAAGCATGACCAAAAGTTTCTTTGGCCCATATCCCTGCAGTGGGGGGACAGCCCTGCCAAAAGATCTCAGCCTTCCCTTTTCACACTTCCTATCCTGACAGCATCTTCCTCACACAATGTACTGCAGATTAACCTCAACCCTGACTTGCAAAAGCACTGCTGGCTTTTTTCTGGGACATTGTCTCGTGTGGTGCAGCAGTGCTGTGCCCCCTGCAGCAGCCAGCGAGCAGCTGGAGGCAAGGGGGCTGGATCCATCCCTAATGTGTCTGTCCATGTGTTTGGGAGATGAAGGAGACGGAGATAAATATGTGAAGGAGAGTCTGCTTGAATGGGGAGATGTGCAATCTGAGCTGCTAGGCTGGGGTTACATAGCACCGTGGTCCAACCTGTGTGTGCTCTTGCAGTCCTGAGTTATACTGTGTCCAGAGCACCTTGCTCCAGGGATGAACCCTCTGTTGTGTCACTGCAGCGGAGGTGTCCCAGGTGGCATTGCCATGGGGCTGAGACCTGCCCAAGTTGTTCAGCCACACCTGTAGGGAAGTGTTGGGTGTGTGAGATGGGAGCTACTATCCGTTCCCCAGAGCTCCCAGCCTTGGTTTGCCTTGGAAAGGGCTCCTGTGGGTGCTTGAGCCTCAAGGGCCATTAAACCTCAAAGGGTTTCCAGCCTAACCAGCAGAGAGCAAGGAATTTCAAGAGGCTTCTGGGCCCAGGCGTGAGCCGTTCGAATACCTCGGGCAGCCATCCAAGAAGCAAATGAATATCTGGTTGTTTGTTCAGTCAGTATCACTGGGTTTGGGGTAGGTGTTTTCATCCCCCCCCCTCTCCCTCCCTCTCACTGCTGTTGAGCAATTAGAGCTTTGCTGCTGGGACTCGGGGTGTGAGAAGCTGGGTTTTCACTGCTTGTTTGCGGAGGAGCATCTCCCTGAGCTGAAGCACTGATGCGAGGTGGCTGCCACAGGCATGACCTGGCCTTGCTATTTACACTTGACCTCCTTTCAGCCGGGGCTGGGTGTCTATTACAGGCTTTGCTGGGCCCTCCGTGCTCTCCCATTAGTGTGTGTGTGCCTGTGCATGGGGATTAGAGCTATTTAGCAAAGCGGTTAGTGGGAATTAGAGTGAATTATCACAGGGGAAGCATTTCTCATAGGAGAGTCTTGCTTCACTGGAGGTCGGGAGCATCCAGCCCTGCTAAGGAGGGTTCGGAGGCAAAGCAGCCCAAGAGTGAGGTGCTCATCCCATCTTCAGCAGCTCATGTGATGTTTGCATGGTGAAGCAGGGTGAGAAGGGCCTGACCACTTGAAAAAAAAAGAGGCTTGGACTCCCAGCCAGGAGCCTGGGGACACGTGGAGGTCGTGCAATGGTGGTTTTGGTGGCTGCAGCCTCATTTAGTGCAGCACTGGCACAGGCTGCCCAGAGAAGTGGTGGCGGCCCCACCCCTGCAGACACCCAGGGTCAGGCTGGAGGAGCTCTGAGCACTGGATGGAGCTGTGGGTGTCCCTGTTCATTGCAGGGCTCTGGGACCCGATGGCCTTTAGGGGTCCCTTCCAACTCAAACCGTTCTGTGATTCTATCTCAACCTCCTGCTGCGGCCGCCTCCGAATCACCGAGACCTGCACGCACGTGGGCTTTGCAGAGGTTGCACTAAACCCAGAGCCCATGCTCAGGTCTGCACCTTTGGGAAGGGCTCACACGAGGTTTCAGCAGCGATGCTCACAGATGCGAGGCGAGAGGAGCCGTTGCAAAGCTGATTCATGGGCGCTTGCTTGCGGGGGGCTCGCTGGGTTAGCAGCGTCGCTGCATCTAAACCACCGAGATCTCAGTGGAAAAACCTTTCTGCTGCCTTTGCAGGCTGCTTTGCATAGTTTTGACGAGTGTCGTTAAACCGTGGCCACATCCAAGCCCAGAGGTGGCTGCAGGTCCTCGGTGCTCCCTCTGCTCCATCCGTGCTCCCTCCAGCAGCTGAGATAGGGAAGATGCAGCGATGCCCCGCACCGAGGGAAGCCCGGCTTCCAATTCCAGAGCCGTGGGTCCTGTCCTGCCTGCTGAGCCAGGGAAACTTTCTCATCATCTCAGCAAACGTTGACTCAAGCCCTGTGGTTTTGCTGAGCTTTGATCCAGGGCTTTCTCTCGCGCTTCTCCCCCTTCTCTCCCCCGCAAACACCAGGGAGGAGCGAGCCCCTGTGAGTGCAGGGGATGCTGCTTTCCCAGGGTCCATGTCCAACACCCACAGTGTGAAGCTGTGACCGAGGGAATGGAAAGAAGCACGGGCAGCAGGCGGGGTCAGTGGTGGTGCTGAAGTTTGGGTGGCTGTGAAGCATCCTCTCACCTGTCAGTGCTGCTGCCTGCTCCATCGCCAAGAAGCGAGAGCCAAAACCAACACTGCCCTTTGGATTGCTCCATTTTCCATTTTCCTCTCTTTTCTTGCTCTGAAGCTGGTCCCATTCAAAATAAGTCTTGATGAGATGAAACATCTTAGTGCCATGGCATGTGAGGACGTGACCTATGGGGATATGACCCTGTGAGATGGAGGGACCTTTGTCCCGAGCTCTTCTGCCTGCAGGACAGAGCTGGGTTTGGCATGGAGTGGTGGCCGGGATGTTCTTACATATTCTGTTTTTTTTGGGAGCGGAGCAGGGCAGTGCCCACAGTTTGAAAATGCAGCGCTGGGAGGCTCTGCTGTGAGCATGGGATGCTGCGGGGCTGGGCAACACCATTTATCCCAAAGCCCAGGGCTGAGCACCGAGAGCATCCTGACAGCCGGTCCCACCCTCCTCTTAACCTTTCCCATTCCCCTCTCCCTGTGATGCTCCTAGTACAAACTCCGGAGAAACCCTTTTATCTGCGTGCAGGGAGGACAAGTTTCCAGGCCCTTTATTTAGTGGGAGAACTCGCCCCCATGACACGCTGCATCTCCATAAGAAAGCTGCTGAATGCCGGAAGAAAGCTGGCTTTGTTGTTCTTTTTGCAGCGCTAAGCAGTGCGGGCTTTTGGTTTCCTCTCTTGTTTTTCTCTTCAAACCCTGCTTTCATCTCAGAGTATTTATTTTTCACTACTTGAAGGGAGAAAGAGAAAAAAAAAAAAAGCTTATTTTTCTTTTTCTTTTTTTTTTTAATGTATTTATTTAAAATTAAAATAGCAAATGTCAGTCCCTTTTGTGCCATGCCTTGGAGGGAGAAACACGATGAGGTGCTGCGGGAGGGGTACAAGCCTCAGTGCCCTCCATCCCCAGCATCTCCTCGTGCTCATCCTTCCTCCCCAGTTCTCCCTCTGTTCCCCTTTTTTTCCCTTTTCTCCCCTGAGTTTCTCTGCCCTTTTGGTCCGAGGAGCCCTAATTGGAACAGGCCGGCTCTGCTCCTGCTTCCTGCGTGGGAGTGAGAGGCTGTGCTTGTGAAAACAGTTCAAAAGTGCAGACAAATTTTTGCCTAATCCTGCCTAAATAAGTGGGGCTCAGTTGGGGTTTATTTGCCCAGGCGCTCCTGCCCTGCTGCTGTGTGGGGCACCTGGGAAAGGCAAATCTGCCCTAGGGGAAAGCGACCTGTGATGGGAGATGTGGGAGATGGTGCCTCTGCTGTGCCCCATAGGGGAGCGTGGGAAGGGTCTCAGCTCCCGGCCCCCTTCTCCCCAGCCTCCTCTCTTCCTGAGAAAGGTTTCTCAGCTGAACCCTGCCAGCTGGGAGTCTTTGGGAATCGTCTTTCAGCCATCCCCATCTCCCCATCCCTGCCCTGCTTTGCTCCTGGGGAAGGCCGGGGTGGAAGAGCCTGCGTGCCATGTGTTGGGTGGTGGTGGGCTCCTCGTGGGATGGAGCAGCTTGGTGGCACAGGGGAAGGCAGGAGAGCAAATCAGTCCTTGGCCCTCTTGCCAAACCTCTCAGAAACTCGTCTTGCTCCTCCACAAGTGTCCAGGGACTTGGCTGTGGGGCAGCACGGGGATCTCCCTGGGGTGGCAGAAGCTGGCACTGTGAGCGTGGTCCCTGGGGACACAACCTCCTCTCTGTCCTGGCTGCAGTTGCCCTCCAGCAGAACCATGCATGGGATGCAAAGGAGCATCTCAGCCAGCTAAGGCTTGAGAACTGAGCTTGTCTGAGATATCTTGGTGTAAATTCATGCAGCTGTTGGATGCACGGTCCTAGAGAGATTATTTTCTTCACCTGATGCAGTGCCAAATTGCACCTTCCCCAAAACATACCCCATGTCTCCTTCAAGCAATTGGCGTGTCCCCCATCCTTGTGGTGTCAGCACACTGTGGGATTAGTCCCTGTCCCAGGTAGGCTTTTACCTTTGAGAATGGCATGCTGGGTCCCTGACCTGGTGTCCATCCAGCAGAGCACAGGAGGGGGGGCTGTGGGGTCAGCTGGCCCTGCTCTGACCCGCTGGGCATCCATCTACACGCAGGCTACTGTGTAAAACAGTGGGGACCAAACAAGGACACACTGGGGCTTTTGATGGGAAACAAAGTGAGTGGCTGAGGGAAGCTTAAAGGGGGCATTGACTCCAAGTGGAAATTAGGGAGAAAAATGACTTTGCTCCTGTCTTCCAGTTTTTTTTCTTGACTGCCATTTATTTTGCTTATGCAATCAGATGCTAATGTTTTGACATGGAGCAGAGTCACTTGCATTTTAAGGTCAAAATCCCTAAAGTTTGTAAATCGTAGTGCTTTAAAAAGTTCAGATGCATAGAAATAGTTTATACATGCGGAGCCTGCAGAGAGCAGAGTAGGAATTTGTCTGGGAGATGAACTCGGTGATGTTGGCCTCTCTGTGTTTCTCACAGTCTCCGTGTCTGTTTGTCCAGCACCTAGGGCAGTGCAGTCATAGACTGATTAAGGTTGGTAAGGACCTCTCAGATCTCCAGCCCACCTCACGTCCCCACAGCTCTGGTACACTCCCAGAACAGTGATCCTCCCACCCTCGGGCAGCTGTGCCAGTCTTTCAGAGAGGAAATTGCTCCTAATATCCACCCTGAACCTCCTCTGGCACAGCTTGAGGCCGTTATCACTAGTTACCTGGGATGGTGGCTTTGGGGTGGCTTTCTCTTTAGCTTAAAAGCTGCACAGGGGTGCAATGCTGGCTGTTAGCTATGGCAGGATCTCTGCTATCCTTGTGTCCTTCTGAGATCTGGTCCCCAGGGATGTGAAGGAGGTGGAGGAAAAGCAAAGTCTGGTTTTGGGAAGCCTTCAGGGTCTCAAGCTGAACCCCAGACCTGTCCTTACTTTGCAAAGCTGCAGCTGCTCACATCAGCATCCCTCTGCCTTCCCACCGTGCAAGGCAAATTGCTTATCTCTGCCTTACAGATGCTGGAGATGATGTGACATAATTTTCCTGAGCGCCTGCGACTCCTGCTATTATTTAAAAGCCAAACCATCATACCCTGCCTGGTCTCCCAGGAGGAAAATCAAATGCTGCTCACTGTCAGTACAGCAGCAGCAGCAGGGGACGTGGCATCTCGGCAGCATGCTGCACGTGTGAGCTGTGTCAATGAGGCTTTAATGGGCGTTGTAAAACCCATCTGACAACCCCAGCAGTCCTGCAGTGCAAGTCCACGCTTGGTTTTTAGGTTTGAATATGAAATTGCCCAACGAAGCCGGGATACAGCAGCTGGGTTTGGTGCATTCCGAGCCCGCCTGCGTGCACGCATGCATGCTTTTGCATGCGCCTTGTGGGCAGCAGGAGGTACACAAAGGGGACGTTTTATTTGTGTAAGATTTGATTAAAATCTTGGAGAGGGGTTTCAGATGACAGCGAAAGCTGAAACCAGGGGAGCAAAGCTTGGTCTGCTTTTGTTACCAAGGTGCTGCCCCGCTCTGACCTCCGCCCACCCCAGGCTGCAGGCGGCTGTGTGCTATGGGTACGGGGGCAGCACTGTGCCTGCATCCTCCTGTAGGGTCCTGCATCCTCCTGTAGGGTCCTGCATCCTCCTGCAGCGTCCTGTAGGGTCCTGCAGAGCACAGCCTCATCAGAGGGCAGGTAAAGCCCTTGTGCTCCCAGGGGTTTACAAAGAGAGCGACATTTCAGTACGTTTAGTATCTCTCATACCCCACAGACCCGTACACACAGCTTCACCAACCCAGTGAGTGCTGCACATGCGAGCTCTCCTACAGAGGCGGGATGCTGTTGTCTAAAATTAGGCTTCTACAGACATTTGCAGGTGTGGGGCTTTGGGGCTGTGTTGTGTTTTGAAGAAGTGTTAAGCACTCGCTATGGTCTAACAAGAAAAGAAAGGTTTCGCTTCTAAATTTTCCCAGTGCATCTTGTTGTAAAGGAGAAGCCTTGAAATGTGCCTTGTTGTTTGGTTTTGGTGCTCGCCTTATGAAACCAAAACCCTATCCCGTGCTACTCAACAACTGCTTTGCTGGCTCTGTGCAAACCCAAACGTGTGGACCCACAGCCATCAGTGACAGATGCTCCTTTGCATGGCAGCAACAAGAATTCAGCACGGCCAGACGCCCTGCTTGTGGCTTGCCTTAAGGAGGTCATCTGCACGCAGGTTTTCACGAGCGATTCTGTGCAAAATGGGGTTGGAAGTGTTTTCTGAGCTCTGACTCTAATATCCACCCTGAACAGCAGCGTGCTGCCGAGGGAGCAGATCCCTGGGTGGTCCCCATAACCACAGAGCACGGCCAGCAGAGCATTAATGTGTAACATGAGGATGAAGGGAAAAGGGCACCGAACCACTTTCTCCCAGTGTTATCTTAAAGCCAGCAGATGGAGAACAGAGATATGCAGGGTGCCTGCTCGTTTTTCTGTGCCCTCTTCAGCCAAATCCAGTAAATAATGAAGTGTAATTTGCCAAATAGCCTTTAAATGTTATTATTTGCTTTTGAAGGTCCCGATGATCGCAGTGCGGCAGGCAGGCCTTGATTTCTGCAGCTGGGCTGGGGGAAGAATGGGACATGGGGGCACAGTGTTGGGGCTGAGAGCAGTGAATGGGGGTGGGGAGCTGGGCAGGTGGGGGGCTTTGCACGTCTGTGCTTGAGGTGAGAGCTGGAAGGTGTAAAGATGGGGGCAGGAGAGCAGCTCTGCTTGACTGGGCTGCACTAGGGATGCTCTTGGTGGCGAGCTAAGGTGGCTTTCCACAGTACAGAGAGCACTGTCATTGTCATCCAACTGCTGATGAAAGCATCAAAAGTTTGTGCTCGTTGTTTTTCCACTGAGAATGGTTTTCATTGAATAGTTCCGATGGGCTGCAGGGCGCCGGCACAGGGTTTACAATGGGACCAACGACATTCAGTTGTTGGTGATGGTGAATGTTTGAGGCTTTCCTTGCCACAAACAATGGTTTTCAGGATTGTTTCAAGTATGTGAAAAAGAGCCAAAACCTTTATTCAGATCGAGATTCTTCTTAGTTGTTTTTTTTTTTTTTTCCAAATGGTTGCTTTTGTTTTGGAACCCTTCGGCTGCAAGTTACCACCTCCTTCCAAATAAATGTGCAAAAGGAAAGGGAAGAAAGGCAGAGCTTTGCTTCTCGTCAGGACTGGCTCCAAGGCCCTTGGCCTGGCCCCACGTGTCCCATGGGGCGGCTGCGCATTGTTTGGTGACTCACGGACTGCCTGGGCCTTGCATGATGTAACTGTGCTCATGTGGGATTTTCCAGCTCTTTGTTTTCCCTCCCATCCTTGAATGGCTTTTCTGCTGGTTCTCCATCCCGCCTCATCCTGCTGTGGCCCTGTTTTCTTGGGATTGCCTGTGGCTCTTCAAAAGGGCTTTTCCTCTTGCTTTGGTTGGGATGCCCAGTGTTGAAGGAGCCATTCAGGGATGCTTTCCTTCACCCTCCCTCGTTCTTTGTGTAGGACTCGTGGCCCAGCTATCTTGCAGGCTCCAGGGGTGGTGACGGTGGTGATGCTGGGTGATGGTCTTGATTGTCTGATTGTCTGTGATGGTTTTTGATCTCACCATCAAATTTCCATTCATGGTTGGCTCACAGAGGGACCACAAGTAGCACCACGTAGCCAAGCCTACCAGACATAGCATGTCTGCAGGTCTGCTCCTGGGCTCGCAGGGTTCAGGTTTAGAGCTGCAGGGTCTGGGTGTGAAAAAGGAACACTTTGCTTGCTTTCTGTCGATGCAATGAACTGTGTAACCTGTTCTGTTGTCTTTCCCAGTCCTTTAAGAGTGTTTTTCTCTTCTGGTGTTTTCAGATATGGAATGTGCAGACGTGCCTTTGCTAACCCCCAGCAGCAAGGAAATGATGTCTCAGGCACTGAAAGCCACCTTCAGCGGCTTCGCAAAGGAGCAGCAGCGGCTGGGAATCCCCAAAGGTAAGCTGTGGGCACAGAGGACACATCCCCCTGCCACGATCCCCTTCTCCGCAGCATCACTGCCCTTCCTGTGGCACTGCCCTGTTTCTTGGCAGTTTAAGCAGGAAGAATCCAGACACACAGGCAGAACCTTTCAGTGCCACTTGCAGACTGTACCCACCTGACAGATTGCTCCTGTCTGTCCTGCTCACAGAGCGAGATAACCTCTGCTGCCAGACTGCTCTGCAGCTTTGTTGAGACTGTGAGACTGGTGTTTGCAAATCACATCCACTGTACAGGGAAGCAGCTGGGATGCTTTACAGGAGGCTGATAACAAGGGGAAAGCAACAAGATGAAGGAGTGAGTGGGAGAAGGGGTCAGAGAACTGCCAGGATTTTTAGGAGTCCCAAAGCTCAGCCCTGCTATGAAATATGTCTGCAAACAGGGCTGATGCAGACTTACTCTGGGTGCAGTATTCCCCCACCTCATACTGCCTTTTTGCCAACAGATTGTCAGTCTCTAGAGGATGAGGCTGTGCAGGTGCTTGTCCTCTGGGATGGATGTAGCACTCTCTGTGTCCTGTTTCCCTGGGGAAAAGGCTCGTGGTTGCTCACTAATGGATCTCTTCTACAACCCCTCGTTAGTTGCTCATTAATGGATCTTTTCTGCAACCCCTTGGTGCAGACCCCCAGCAGTGGACAGAGACACACGTGCGGGACTGGGTGATGTGGGCAGTGAATGAGTTCAGCCTGAAGGGAGTGGATTTCCAGAAGTTCTGCATGAACGGAGCTGCCCTCTGCGCCCTGGGCAAGGAGTGCTTCCTAGAGCTGGCGCCCGACTTTGTGGGAGATATCCTCTGGGAGCACCTGGAGATCTTGCAGAAAGGTGAGCCCTGGGGCCTCCACGGGGGGTAGTTTGTGTGCTCCTGGCTTCCGTGGTTATGGGGCTTTTCCAAGGAGCATGATGTCCAGCTTGGGTTGCAATCTCAGTAAAAGCAGCTCGGGGAGCTCAGCTTTCCCGTAAGGTTTCAGATGGGCATCACAGCCAGTAGTGGGCAACGCAAATCCTGGCACTTGTTGAAAGAGGAAGGGAACACCCTGTTCATGCGGGGGACACTCTGCCTGCCTGGAAATGGTGGTGGGATTTTCCAAAGCATTCTTCCTGAGCACGTTTAGCTCCCGCTGTGAGTTTTACTACTTCCTCCGGTGCAGCCAGGTACAACAACATCACCAGGATCTCACGCTGATGTCCCAGTTGCACTTGGAAGCAGCTTTTCTTTGTTTCTTGCCTAATTAGTGTAATTAAGTATGGCCATATCCCACACGGAAGACCATATCTGCCTGTCCCTGCAAACAAGCAATTGAGGGCATTAATTCTACTTGATTTCCAAGGGATGGGGGGTGTGTCACACATTGATTTTCTATGTTCACTTTGATGGTGTGCAGCTTTTTCCAACTGAGATGGTTCCTGAAGAGCTTAAGACCTTTAATAGCATCAAGAGGAGAAGCAGCAGCAGATTGGGGTCCTCCTGTAGCTCGCTGCTGTGCAGAGCTATGTGCTCTCCTGGAGCACCCAGTGCTGCTGGGCTGACCCTGCGTGCTGGTGGCAGGAAGGGGAGGGGGAGCAAAGTTATGCCTTCCAGGAAACCATTGACAAATGGATGTTAATTGCTGACTGCTAATTTTACTGCTACCTGTGGTTTGCAGAAGGTAAACATGGCTCTTCCCAGGGTCAGGGGATGACAGACTGTTTTTCTGCTCTTTGTTTGACTCTGTATCTGTTCAGTTCTTCTCGTTTTGCATGATTTTTAATGAGTGCTTATATCAACAGCATGCAGTTTAACCAAACAAAGCAAAACGCTGTGGTCAGTCCTATTTCTATTTGCTGTAAGCCATTGCTTGTAACACAGCTCTGCCTTCCTGCAGCCCACTGGAGGGACGTGGTGTGGCACTGGGCTGGGTCTGCTCCCAGCTCTGCTCTTGCTGCAGGTTTCCCAAGGCATGGAGAGGAGCTTGGTGCTGTATTGCTCACTGCCAAGTGGGGTTCCAGTTTCCCTGCAGCACTGACACGTGGGTGTTCAGATGCTGCAGTCAGGAGGGTGCAAAAGGTGTGAGGTAGATACCAGCTTTTACAAAGAAGCTGAAAATCTTTTGTACCTATTGCAGTTTTTCTTCGAAATGGATGGAAAAGAGTAAAACAGAATTTCTTTGTCTCAACATCACTGACACAGCTCTGGGAACCAAGAAATCCCCATTCTGTGCTCAGCTTTGTTGGTGACTTCATCACTTCTTGCTTAATTTGTCTGAGCCTTAGCTGGTGGGTTCTTAACACATTTCCCAGAGGGGCAATATCTGTGAAGTATTTGGAGAGTAACTGAGAAGAGCTTCCAAGAAATAACCAGCTTCACTCCAAGGACTAATTCCTCTTCCCTGTAAGTCATGAGACTCATCTTACTGGTCTTACATCTTCAGGCCCCAGACAAGTCCGGGTTGTGTTGTGCTGGCGTTGTACAACACATCTCTCCCTGTGGGAGTCGAGATGTTTCTCTCCACTTTGCAGCTGAATGCTGAAGGGATCAACATTCCCCCATGCTCACCTGTGGAGCCACACGACAGGTGAGCCCGCAGGGTCCAGCTCACCAGTCCCCACTCCTCACACCCATCACCCTCCATCACCACTCAGAGCAGTTGATGTGAGGGTGGTGGCTGATCCTGACATGCCTGGCGTTACCTGCAGTGATGTGACCACTGGAGTGGGGTCGTGCTGGGACAGGCTGTGACCCCACTGTCCTCCTGCTAACGCTCCTCCCTTGTGAGCTCTTTCCGAGGGAGTGACTCACGGACCACAGCCTGCTCAGGGTTTAAAAATGGCAGCAGATGGGCGACTTTTCCCTGCATGGATTGGGGTATTTTCGGGCCTATTTTTCCAAATTTCTTCCTAAAATAGCCTCTCCAGTTACCAGCAGTCAGCAGTGCCCTCCGCTTGACTGTAAGCATAGCTGAAGGTTGCTCTCTTTCCCTGTGGTCACCCTCCCTGCCCCTTGGCAGACTCCGTGGGGAGAAAAAGAGCATTTCTCATTAGGTCTCTCTGTTTGCACAAAACCTCCTTTTGTTGGAGAATATTTTCCACCCTGCAGTCCCCAGGAGAGAGGGCCAAAATTAGGCTCCTTGCAAACGAGCGCGCGTTATCTTCAGTTTGCTTCTCTACAGCCCCAGCAGAAATAAATATAACCAGGAGTTCTTGGTGCGTTTTATTTTTGTTACCCTCTGCAAAGAAAGGAAAATCTCCCATGCTGATATCTCTGCCTGCACGGTGTACTGGAATGAGTAAGGTGTTCATGGAAAAACTGGTCAGGGAGGAGCAGTAGCTTTTACATGGGAAAGCAAAGTCAGTGCTGAAGCTGGGAGCAGCAAAGTGCTCAGAAAGAGCAGTGGAAAGTGGACAGCCTGCTTTGATGGGATGCTTGCTTCTTCCCAGTGAACCACGCCTATAGAAAGGTTAAGGCTTGTGGTGCTGCCTGTATGCATTCTGTGTGTTAGGAATGGTTAATGGAAAGGGTGGCAAAGATTTGAGATGGGATCCTTTGCTTTTGACAGGTGTTAAGGTGTAAGGTGCTGTGTGTGCTGGGAGGTAGCATTGATTTAATGTTGTAGGGGCTGGGATGGCTCTATGTTATTCACTTATGTACATCTACCTGGCCTAAAAATGGAGAGTTTTCCAGGAAAACAGCTGCCCTGTCTTTTCCATGAGATCACACGTGTAACCACACTAAGCAAGCTCTTAAAGAAAGAAGCTGATACCAGTAAAGGAAGTGAGGAGATGATGTAACAAGCATTGCAGAACCACCTGGAGCTGTGCATAGAGAGAACTGTTGCTTTGCTTTGTTTAAATCTGTTTGTGTCTGCAGCAAGAGTTCCCAAAGGAGCCCGAATGCTTCAAGCATGTGTTTCAGTGGCATTTCAGCACTTAACTGCACATTTCCTTTGAATGTCCCAGCTTAACCCAGCCAGGAGCCTTTTAGGAAGTTTAGTCCTCTCTACATCACAGTATGTCTTGCAAAGCATGCTATGTCTGCGGGCACGTGACGTCTGCTTCCTTTTCTCTTTGCAGAAGAGGCAAAACCGTACCCAGCAAATGGAGTGAATGCAGCGTATCCAGAATCCCGCTATACTTCAGACTACTTCATTAGTAAGTCCCAATTATCGTTATCATTACTGTGCTTCCAGGCATAAAAGGGCCACGTCCTAGAGGTGTCTCTGCATCGCATGAGGATTGCTTGCTTTGCTTTCTGAGCCTCTCGTCCTGCCGACAGGTTATGGCATCGAGCACGCGCAGTGCGTGCCTCCCTCCGAGTTCTCCGAGCCCAGCTTCATCACAGAGTCCTACCAGACCCTCCATCCCATCAGCTCTGAAGAGCTCCTGTCCCTCAAGTACGAGAACGACTATCCCTCAGTCATCCTGCGTGACCCCGTGCAGACGGACTCCCTGCAGACAGACTACTTCACGATCAAGCAAGAAGTGGTAACGCCCGACAACATGTGCATGGGACGTGCCAGCCGAGGTACAGTCGGGCATCTCTCGTGGTTTGCTTGGGTTCTTGCTGGCTCTGCTCCCATGGATGTGTGTGCTGCCTTCCCCCGTGTAGGAGATGGTCCTTTGTTGGGACCAAAGCCAACGGGGAGCCATGCAGCACTGGTAACGGAGCTGTTTCCCAACATGTGTCTTTTATGGGGTTGAACTCCCAAATAGATTCTCTGATGGCTTTGGACCTTTCCTGCCTTTCTCTCTGGGGAAAGCAAGAAGAAGGTCTTTCTTGTCTCCACTCTTCTGGCTGTTTTTGCATCTGCTTAAGTGTACCGTTTCTGGCTCTGTATTTTGATGTCAAACTTGAGTGAAGCTGAAATAACCTTAAAGGTTATTAAGGGGGACAGAGTGCTGTGTGGTTGTATAAATCTCACTGTCCTAGGAGACCAGGCAAAAGGACTACAAATCCTTCACAAGTTCTCATCAGGAATTGCACTCTAAAGCTCTGAAAGGTTTTACACTTGATGATCCAAAGTCTTTACCATTACTTCCATTGATTTTGGTTGCTGTTTGCTTGAACTGGAGATCTGTTCCAATGAAGCCAAGCTTTGTGCTTTGTTAGGAGACTCACGTATCATGTGTTGGGTCAATGACAGAGCCCCTGAATCCTGTGCTACACCCTGCATCTCTAGAGTTATAAGTACATCATCCCTGTTTGAGCTGATGGGCTTTAAACACGCAAGCACTTCTGAAGATTTGAGCCCAAATGCCTTTTCAACTGCTATTATTAAATTCTGAACACATGGGGCACAGGTGCCCGACTATTTTGTAATTACATTGCTTCAAGTGAGGCCAGGGATCTGGCTCACAGAATATATTCAAAGACAGAGTTTAATGTGTGGAGCTCTAAGTCACTTACAAAGGGCTATCATTATCTCCAGCTCCCAGGTAGGGAACCTGAGGCACGGGAAAGAGATCTGACCTGCCTGCCATCGTGTCTTGAATAGAATCCAGGTGTTCCCACGCCTAAAATTCATTGCACTATCTTATTCCTCTGCTCTGGGTTTGAAGTTGAATGTTTGAACCCATTCATCCATCACTGAAAGCTGGAGATGTGCTGGTTCCCTGTGAAAGCCCTTTGCAGGTGTGCACTGTGTATGTCCTGCACAGTGGAACTCCTTTTGAGTCGCTCATTCTTTTTCAAGGCTGGCGGAGCTAATGACAGGAAACGTATTAATTGTGTTATTACCTCTGCTTCTGCTGGTTGAGAGAGGTTTCTGGGATGATACAGTGAGTCAGAAGGGCAGTGGTGTCACAGCTCTAGGTAAGCTTCCCTTTCTGGGGTTGCTTTTCTGTCGTTCATTCATCTGTATCTTTCACTCTTCTTCAACTTCCCTTTAACACAGGTTATTTCCTATGAATTCTCATTGAAATGCAATGACTCAAGGATGTTTTTGCAATTGTACCTTGAACCTGTTCCTACTGGAAAGCCTAAAAAGGCTCCAGGTGAGGGAAGAAAGAGCCCTTCTCTCAGCACTGGGGACCAATGGCCCTGGTGTTAGCCAACGCAGTCCAAGAAATGAAGCACACTATGGCCATACTTACATTTGAGCTGTGTAGAATGGCCTTTGGGTGGCATAAATCCTCCCAGAGTGGTATAAGGAAGCTTTAATGTAAACCAGAGTCCAGCTTATTTATATTTACAGACATTTCTACCTCCCACTCTATTATAAGGTTAATCATTCGCAAAGTCAAGCACTTAAGGAAGGGAGACATCAGGGTGAAGAGTTTCCAGACAGTCGTGCTTTGCCTTGCATTGTGTGGGCATTAGGAGTTAATTCCATCATTCCAAGGGAGCTTTTTCTGTCTGCCTTGTCTGGTTGGAAAGTGTGGCTGCCAAACTCCTTCATGAGTTTCTCCTGAGTAGGTGCAAGGCATGCTTTTCAAAGGCTCACAGCTAGGTCAAATCTGGGTGAATTCTCAGTGAAGTGACACAAGTTGTGGCTGTAGTGCTGAAGCTGTTCATCTGGCAGA
The DNA here is from genome assembly GCA_013399175.1 of Odontophorus gujanensis. Classification (NCBI taxonomy): domain Eukaryota; kingdom Metazoa; phylum Chordata; class Aves; order Galliformes; family Odontophoridae; genus Odontophorus; species Odontophorus gujanensis. The sequence continues at coordinate 437,333 of VXAB01002723.1, read as the reverse complement.
TTGCTGGTTGCTCTTCTAGAAGAGCTTGTGCCTTTCTCAGAGCAGTGGTTATGCCAATTAATGAACACGCACAGAACCGTGATACTTTCCCCTTGCAGGATTCAGGAATTGATTGAAGCGCATTTCGTAAGTTCTCAGAATAAATAAATAAAAACAAGAATTTGAAGCATGGATATCACCAAGAGTCATTTTCAACCTTGGATTCCCTAGAAGTAACGAGCAAGATATCCAAGGGGGGGTGCTGGATGTCAGGGTGCACTGGGTCTCGTGAAATCACGCTAAGGAGAAGCTGGGCCTTAACTAAAAATTTCAGGCTTGTAAGACCAGTTCATTTGCTCAAAGATAGAGCATCTCTGTGGGATGAAGAGAGAGATGGCTGCAGCTGGGGCCAGCACTCGGGGCAGAGCTGCCTTTTTGGCATAGCTCTGCACCCACGGTAGTTAAGTCTTTTTGCAGCAAGTGCTCTCCAAACTACAACACAACAAATATCTGGGGGAGCGTGCCAGCGTCCTTCCACGGTCCCGTTCCCCTGTGATTTACTCTCTGGGCCTGAGCCGTGGGTAGCTCTGCCAATGGAAATTTCTCCAGGAGTTCTTGCACAATCCCAGCAGCTGTTTTTAGCCCGGTTTGGGAAGTTAGTGAACTTGAATGATCCTGTTATGCTCTCAGTTTGTCAGTAAAGATGTTGAGCAATCGGCAGTGTGAGGGAGATCAGAGAGAGCAATTTCAGTTTGTTCTTTGTATCCTTTTTTAGCTTGCTGCTTTCAGTACAGAGGGTATACTTGTGCTGTTCCTAGCGGGTGTAAAGCAGCATAGTGCTGCTGAGGATCTGGCCTCTCATGCTCTGATCTTTGCTAAAAATACCCTGGAGAGTAGCTGTGATACAACCCAGCTGTGCTCACCTTACCAGAACTGGAAAAATAGCTGTTTGAGCTCTCAGCCTTTTGCTCCCTTCCTCCATCAAATTGCTGCTGTTTGGGGATTTGGGGGGTGGAAGTCGGTTGTAACATATGGCAATAAAAGGCTGCTGTATAGTTTTGTAGGAAACATGAAAAGCAAAGAAGCCGGGTGTCCAGTGCCCTTGAATAAGCCTGAGCAGTGCTTATATAGGACTGGCAGTTATAATATGGGAATTACTGTAGACCCTTATCTTTCTGCAGCAAGAGGCCTTGGAGAGCCTGTGTTTGGGCCTCAAGTATCTGTCTAAAGTGGATTATTTCTGACTTTCTGAAACAGAGGACAATTTCCAGTTAGCCCCAGGCATCTGTCTTTGGTAGAGATTCAGGGCTCTGGGTTTTTTCCCCTAATTGTTTGCCTTCCTCTTCATTTCAGGGCTTGATTTTGTGTTGTACGGTGAGGCACAGCCCGATGGCAACATCTGCCTGGCTGCCTTGTTGCAGGCAAGCAGAGCATCCTTTGCATGACCACACTGACTGAGGGCATCCCTGTGTTGGCCTCTCACATTGCCTTCCTTCTCACCAGGTAAACTGGGTGGCCAGGACTCCTTTGAGAGCATAGAGAGCTACGACAGCTGCGACCGCCTGACGCAGTCCTGGAGCAGCCAGTCCTCCTTCCAGAGCCTGCAGCGCGTCCCCTCCTACGATAGCTTTGACTCGGAGGACTACCCCGCTGCCCTGCCCAACCACAAACCCAAGGGCACCTTCAAGGACTATGTTCGAGATCGGGCTGACATCAACAAGGACAAGCCTGTCATTCCCGCTGCTGCCCTCGCTGGCTACACAGGTAGGGTCCCCAGAAAGCACCTCTGTGCTCAGCATCTCGTGCAGAGCCTCTGCATCAGGAGAGGGCAGAGCCTCTGGGGTCCCTGGGTTGCTCTGAGGGTTTGTGGGGGCTGTATCCTCTGGGCATGGCACTCTGACCCACGCTGGGTCTCAGCACAGGGCACTTGTGTGTTGTTTGCACTGGATGTCTCCTGTTGAGTTTGGTAGGAACTGGGGTCTGGTGAGCTTTGTTGAGAACACAAAGTACTGGAGAGCCCTGGTTTCCCCACTGCCACTTTCATGCAGCACACTGGCCTCTTGCTTGTGGTTTCCCACCTCAGACAGGACTGGCTGTGTTTCAGCATTGCAGCGCATGATGCAGAATGATCTTATCCTCTTTCAGCTGGAGGGAAGGAACTTTGTTTTGCTCTTTGTGTTGGTGGGAGTGAGGGATGGGATACAGCCAAAGCACATCCAAGCATTTTCCATTCCCTGCAATGAGAGAGATGAGAAGGTGACAGACTATGGGAACTCTGTCTTTTATACAATAGTCCCCCAGCAATCTGGCCACCTCCTTTCTTCATGGAGAGAAACATGGGATCAGGCTTCAAGCCAATGTCGAGGTAATCCTTTCCAGTCATTCTGTGCTATGTCTTTCCCCGTAAAACAGGTAAATTTGCAGGGCAGTCTCCTGCCTGCTCTTCCCCTTGTTCTCACTGATCCCTCCTCCCCAGTTGGTAGCAGCCGTGGCCCAGAGGAGCCAAGCAGTGGAAATAGTTGTGCAGATAAAGATCATCAAAAGGTTCAGAGCAGATCCTGAGGTGTGACTGTCCCTGAAATCTCCTCCCACACACACCTCATCTTTGGGCTGATACTGAGTTTTTGTTGGGGGTAAACGCGGAGGGGAGGAGAGGTGGAGAGATAATTTTAGGAGCAACGTGTAAAAAAGGAAGTGGTTTGTTGCTATAGCTTTAGTTAGAAAGAAGACTCCACTCAGCCTTGCTGAATGAGCCTGTTTTGAGCAGGTCTATGCAAAATAAAAGCGTGCTCTGCCATTCCTGAATGGCTTTGGCTGGGGGAGGTGGTGGGGGGAGGCGTGAGTGGTAGGAAGGGCTCTGCCCCCATCCACAGCTGTTGGTGTTCCTAAAAGAGCCCAGAAGCACTACTTGCACTTCTTTCTTTCTCCTTTCTTCTGATGCCACCTTTCACTTGGGCTGTAGAAGTGTGTTGGGCACCTGGGCAGGAGCTTGGCTGGGGGGACGTTTCCCTTCACATTTGCTGTTGTTCATGGAGGAGGAGGAGCTGCACTCCCANGCTTCGGCTGGGGGAGGTGGTGGGGGGAGGCGTGAGTGGTAGGAGGGGCTCTGCCCCCATCCACTGCTGTTGGTGTTCCTAAAAGAGCCCACTTCTTTCTTCCTCCTTTCTTCTGATGCCACCTTTCACTTGGGCTGTTAGAAGTGTGTTGGACACCTGGGCAGGAATTTGGCTGGGGGGACGTTTCCCTTCACATTTGCTGTTGTTCATGGAGGAGGAGGAGCTGCACTCCCAGTCCTGCTGCTTGGCCAAGGAGCATTAGCACCCCAAAGTGTGTCCTTGGGCTCCTGCCACAGGGAAATCGCTTTGGTTTATGCAGTGCCAGAGCACACTTCCAAATGCTTTTCTCCGCGTAACTTTTTCCCTTGCCTCATTTCAAAGCCTGCTTTGAGCTGGGAAGATAATCCCTTGGCCCAAGTGTTCTGACATGATCAATAAGTTTTTTCATTGCTTCACTTGAAAGACTTTAAACGGAGGAAAATTGGAGGTTTCCAGGAACACTGATCACTTGGAAATCCTTTGGTTGGAGTGCTGCTTTCTCCAGAGGCTGCTGAGCAGTGATTCAGAGCTGAAACTGCCCCCGCCTGCATTTACCATGGGGAAGGATCTTTGGACTGACAAGCTTTGCAGATGTGTGACTCTGGGGATGTCCTCCATCCCTTTTTAACGTCTACTGACCTGTCAGCACCTCATATTTCCTGTGTAGAGGGAGCCTAGCACGGGTGCAAGGCGAAGCCAGGTTGCTGTGAAAGCAGGTCACGGTGAGAGCGAGTGAGAGCATGCTGCATTACGAACTGTACGAGGACTTGGCCCTCTCAAAACTGTTCTGCAGTAGCTTATTTCTGAGGAAAAAAATAAATCAGGGCTGACCATGGAGAAGTGCCATGGCCAGCCGAGCAGGGATGCTGGGGACTCTGAGGCAGAAGTCCTGGCTTCTTGTTTTTGCTCTGCTTTTCTTTACTTTTACTTTACTCAGGGGAGGAAGTGCTCTCTGGTGGCTAGAGTTGAGGAACTCGAAGTCTGGGCTCTGTGCAGCTCTGCTGCGGAGGTGGAGCCTCCAAAGGAGCACAGAGCAGAGCACTGCCAGCCCGCAGTCCCACAGCTTTCCATCTCTCACCCAGAGCATGCCTGGAGCATCATGCCCGACACCAGCACCCAGACACCAGCCAGTGCAGCACCCAGCAGACGTGCCACGGTGCCTCGGCGTGGAGTACCGCATCCATCACCTCCAGCACTCTCTGGGTTTGTGCTAGGAACCTGCCAATATTACTTGGCCCTGTCAGCAAGGGCCTGTTTTGCTGGTGGCCCTGGGAGGTGGCACAGCCTTATCTTTGCCGTGGCAATCTCTGATGGTATCTGCCCTGGGAGGCGCATGCTTCGCCGACAAGGTGCATTTTGGCGGAAGCACCATTTGCGTTTGATGTGTTCCTCACCCAGCTCACAAGCTGCTTTTCAAAGCTGCGCTATCTGCCCCCACATCTTGACCTAATTTAACAAGTTGCCATGGTTGCTCAGATAGAAATTGATGCAATTTTCTTATCTTTTTTTTTTTTTTTTGAAGGAGAAACATAACCGCTCCGGTGTAAGTTGGTGAAATTCAGTTTGTGTAGCTGCAGGGAGGGATGTCCATGGATGCCTTTCTTGGGGGCAAGCTCGAGTTTGGCCAACTTGAGCCTTGCTTTAAGCCAGGTTTTGTTCTCTTTTGAAATGGTTTAGGAAATGGAGACAGAATGCACGCCTTAGAAGCGTGCAGGCAGATGTGTGAGATCTCACCCTGAGTTATCTGAGTGAGCACTGAGCTCTGCAGTGCAGCGTTTGGCGTGGGTGAGTGCCTCATGTTGGCTGCATGAGCCCTCCATCGTGAGCCCAGCTGTGCCAAATGGAGCTGTGTGCTGCCTGCAGCCTTCCTTGGGCTGCACTGCTGGATCCCACGAGCTGCCAGCCTCAGTGGGTACCGCAGCAGCCTGCATCCTTCCTGAGAGCCCACCCTGCGTGGATGAGCACTGCTGGGCTGCAGTAGAGCAGCATACTGCCCGTGCTGTGGGCCTGACCACACTGGTCTTCAGCCTTTCTGCCCTATATTTATTTTCCACTGCTCTGACCTACTTGTGCTGCTGACCTCCTGCTGGTGCAGGGTCCAGCAAAGGTTCAGGCCTTCTGCCTCTGTGCTCGTTGGCAATTGCTGCTCCAGGCTGAACTGCTTTCAGCTTTTCTTAAGCATCCCAGAGCACCTGTGTGAGTTCGTAGCCAAGCTGTGGTGTTTGCTTTGGGGCACATAGAACCTCAGCATCATCTGGGTGCTTCGGGGCTTTCCGTCTCAGGGCATTGCCTGCAGCACTGAGCTGTGATTCACTGAGCAGCTGCTCCTGAGAGCTGAACCAGCACAGCACAGTGGTTCCCCTTGGGCCTGAGGGAGGAAGGGAGGAGAGAGGGATGAGCAGGCTGATGTGACTGCAAACCGTACCTCAATGCCTTGGCTGCAAGGCCAGGATTGCCTTTGTAAGTTGTCCTTTCTTATGGGGCAGGTTAGGAAGTTGCTGAAGTCATCACAGGCAATCTCAGCACCGAAGGAGTTAATGCCCCTGCCCCAGCTAGTATCACACACACCCTGACTGTCTCTCTCAGCGACAGATTGATGCTATCTTCATTATCACTCTGCCCTTAGAGAAGACAGAAGCAGTGCAGGGATGAGATGCTATCTCCTGAGCACCCAGCACTGCTTCTGCACAGCTAACAGTCGTGCCCTGGATCCAGCCCTGAGCTTTGCTATCAGCATTCGTGGCACTGTGTTGATAATGGCCCAAATGTGCCCCGTGAACACATCGCCCCATCCAGACCATCTGTGGTGCAGATGAAGCCATGCCTTCGATAGCCTCCGTTTCTGTGTGATACTGATCAGTGAGGCAGAAGTGAAAGCACGCAGCTGCTGTTTTGCAAGAAAGTCGAGTTGATGCCAAAGAAAGTGGGTGTCTTTCAAGAGTTTGTGTGCTGCTTCTTCCCTTCTTCTAGTCACTATGCTACTGGCCCGCAGCTTCCAGCCTGTGAGCTCCTGGATGTGGGCATCCAAAACGCACCAGCACATCCCTGCCACACTCCAGACATGTGGGTGTCTGTCCTTGGCATCCAGATCCCGTGCAGTTGCTTTTCTAGAAGCATCAGCATTCTTCCTTCCTATATCCTGCCCATGTGAGCATTCATAGCTGCTGGTATCTTGGTTTAGGGGGGTTGGAGATGCAGTTGAGATGCAGGAGGTGGTGCTCACTCATTCACTTTGAATCCCATGCTTTGCCTGCCCTTGGGGGGTGACTTCATGTCACCAGCAGCATCCCCTGCTGCACAGGGGCTCAGCAGCATGATGTCACAGTGCGGGGAGCTGCAGGGTGGGCCGTGGGGCTGCTTCAGTGCTCCTGCCCCACCTGCCAGACGTGTGCAAATGACAGTGAAATCAGCCCCACGCTACACTGCCCGAGCGTGACAACAGCTCTGCTGTGCCCAGCAGCCCAGAGGGGATGGCAGAGCAGCAGCAGAGGGGCTGCTCTGCAAGCAGCACAAAAAGCACGTGGCAAAAAGGAGCTTTCTGGTCTTTCCCCAGTTTGATCACTTTTTGGAGATGCTTCCATCTCCAAACAAGCCCATGGTGGTGGTGTGGCTGCACCGGGGTGGGCAAGGGATGTGGAGGAGGTAAGCAAAGGTCCCACAGTCCCAGCACAGCAATGGGACTCCTGTGCCTGCAGTGCCACTGTCGATGCTGGTGCAGAGTGGGCACATCACGAAGGCAAGGGCTGTTTTGGAGATGTTGCTATGTCCAATTGTTTTGTTTGGTGTGAACCACAAACCACAGACTGAACAGCATAGGTGCCCTTTTTTGAATTTTTTTTTTTCTTTTTCCTTTTCTTTTTCTTGTTTAGTTTTGTTTTTCTTCTTTCGAACAGAGGCCGTTGAGAGGGGTGAGGGTGTGAAACAAGCTCGAGAGACAGTGAGAGTGATGCACAGAGGGCTGGGCGTTGCCGTGTGTCTGCACAGGCAGCGGGGCACTGCTGGTGCCACCACACTCGTGGCAGTGCCCACCGTAGGTGTGCTGGAGCAGAAAGCCTGGGTGAGTGCTGGAGACCAGGCACTTTGGTATAAACCCATCTCCAGAGCCACAGGATGGGAAGGATCTCCAGTCCTACCCAAGGCACGTGGAGTGGGGATGGGGATTTCCAGCCCTGTCCCAGGCAGGATGGTGTAAGGATGGTGTGACACCAAACCCAGTGTGACACTACTCAGCCAGAGGAGAGGTCTGTTGTCATCCAGCACAAGAAGTTTATTTCACCCTGATACTGGAGAATTCCTGTGCTGTGGCAGCCCCCAGCAGCCCAGCTGAAGGACCTCTTCAGTGCCACTGAGGCAAGACAGGGTCCCCACTGTGGTCCCACTGGGCAGTGAGGCTCTTGGGTGGGCCCTATTCTGCACAGCCCCTATGGGTGCTGGGGGTCACAGCGGGGTGGGTGCTTTGGTGTGGGAAGTCCCTGGGTGCACACAGTGGGATTGCCACCATAAAGAGGGGCTTGTGTCCTTGTACCCCACACTTGGGGCTGCAGGGGTACACCAGTGTGTCAGTGGGTATTTCCAGTAGTGGATGAGGATGAGAGGAAAGCAGTGAAAGGCAGGGTGCAGAGACAAGCCCAGTGGCGTCCCACTCACCCCAGTACTACTGGGGATGCGATGTGGGTGCGTGGACATCTCTGTGCAGACTGGGGGTCACTGGGAAACCTTTCAGCTCCTTGCTTTTCTATAGAGGAACTAAAAGGACCTTGTTTCAGCTCTGATCACGGCTGTTCCACCCAAGTGGACCATACACAGTCCTCCCCAGCACCTGTGCCCTCATAGTTCTCTCTTCTGCCCTGACCCTGACTCCTGTTTGGGTCCTGCAGGCTCAGGCACGTGGTGGGTTTGGCTCCTGCCATGTGCAGTGCCTGCCTCGCTGACGTCGTGCCCCATCTGCAGGGCCTCTGCTCCCCCCCCTCCAGCAGGGTGTGTTTATAGGAGCAGAGACATGCCTGCGAGCCGTGCGGTAAACACATTCTTGACATAATTGCTTGTCCAACAACAGAGGAATTTGGGGTTTTACGCGAGTCCCACAGGCAGCTAGGAATAGACCTTGGGAATCCCTCTTGCAAGGCACAAGCTGCCGGGTGACACCGCTGCCTTCAGAATCCCAAAATACCGGGCTGAGCACAGCACAGTGCTGCAACAAGGAGCCTACCTCGTTTGCTTCAAGTGGGTGATAAATTGCTGGGTTTCCCAGCACCACCCTGTGCCAACTGGCAGCAGAGTTGCAGTCATGGAGTGTGAGCTGTGCTGGCCCCTGGCTCAGGCACAGTGATGCTTTTTGCATCACGTCCCCGACACCTTGAAAGTCACCCAGGGGTGTTTAGAGGACAGTCACTTATCTAGAACCTAGTGTCCAAGCAATAGGTTTCCATCTGTTTTATTCTGGGGAAGGAGTGAGAAATGCTCCTTATTCTTTGTCGAGGCAGGATGGTGAACCTGGTTGTGCTGCAATCTCGTGTCCTAGCGCTGTCGGACTGGTGCTGTAAATAGGCCACGACCTCGAGATGTTTTGGGCCAGGGTTTGGCTCTTCCATTTTGGATGAGAGGTGAAAGTGTGATCTGAATTTCCTCCCTCACTTTGCTGTGGGTAAAACAGCGCAGCTCCAACTCCATCCCTACCAGAGATCGTGGTGTCTTGGCAAGCTCCTGCCGAGGACACGAGGCTGCAGCATCTCCTGCCAAGTGTCTTCTCAACTAATGTCCAGGGTGATGCTGTGAGCCCTCTGCTTTGTCCTGTCTGGATAGGGACAGCAGGGACGAGATGCTCCCTTGTGCTTTATGCTTTGGCAGAGGACGCCACAAAACCTGGAGCAATTCCTTGGGGTTTCGCTCCAGTTCCCCTCTGGGGAGGGCTGGATGGGACACAGTGATTCCCTGATCCCGACTCTCCTGTCCCAGTGCCAGCTCTGTCATTTCCTGCTCGCCAGCAGCTCGTCTGCTTTGAGTCATTTGTAACACTGTGGAATAGGGGGAACACCCCTCTCCTCCCTCCGTGCGTTATCCCGCAGCCACAGCTCTGACAGTCTCCATTGTCATTCATGGAAATAGGCTGCACTCCATCTCTTTATTCTGAGGAAATAACATTTTTTTTCCCTGCTTGAAGCGTGTGCTCATCGCTGTCAGCACCGGGTTTGCCCCGTCCTGCCTGCCATCCTCATCCAGACTGCACAGCTTTTCAGGGGTGATAAATCATTTCCTCTAACCTCTGGCTCTGTTTATTATTATTATTGTCATTATTATTGCTGAGATTTTCTAAGCTCCATTTACAACATGTCAAAATCACTCCCAGAGCGAAGCGCAATATTTTGGGTGCGGCCACATTTAAATTTGCTCATCAAAGAGTTTTGGCTTGAGGGCTTCTCCTCTACCTTTGGTTGGGACACAAAAGCAAAGATCATTCTTGCATCACTCCACGTGCACCACGAATCCAGCCAAGCCCGGGCTGTGAAGCCACAGCCTCTCAGTGCAGTGCACCCGCTACCACTCATTAGGTGTGTTGAGCTCAGTGCCACGAGACTAATTGCTCTTGGCCAAAATTAGCACCCACATCAAATTGGGAGAGCTAGAGCTAGAAAGAGAGGCTGACATCCTTAGGGAGGGATGCTCTTGTTCTCTCTGGCTGCTCCGGTGGAAGCAGCGGTGCTGGGGAGCATGCAGAGCTCTGCCAAACCTGCCAGCCCCTGCCCATCTCCACGAGCCTGCAGCAACATGCCCTGGAGAGAGGCCAAATAATTTTCATACCTGGATCCCCTTTATCTCCGTAAACAGGCACGGAGCAAAGAGTCAAGGTCGGGAAGCAGGAGTCTGCTGGAGTTCACGCAATGGCCAGGAGCTTTTTGGCACACAGGGAACGGTGGTGCTCTCGTGCCAAGACAGCACTGCTCGCTGTTTGGGTGCCAGAAAAATAATCCTATTTATGTAACTCGGAGTGAAGCATTCCAGGGCGCGAACATTCAGCTCTGACTGCAGATGGGAAGCTCTCTTACCTGCAGGATTTAACTCTCGGATCATCTCAAGGTCTTAACATGCAGCCACTGATGCTTTTCTGGTTTTTTATTGGTAGAAGGTTTCAATTTTTTGCAGTGAGCACCATTTGTATGTGAACCCTCCACCACCACGGGCTGGGATAGAAGGGGTTGTGCTTTGCTGGCCCTAATGTCTTGTGTTTCCTTTGTCTTTCCAGGCAGTGGACCCATCCAACTGTGGCAATTCCTGCTGGAGCTGCTCACTGACAAGTCCTGTCAGTCCTTCATCAGCTGGACGGGCGATGGCTGGGAGTTCAAGCTTTCCGACCCAGATGAGGTAGAGTGCTGCTGGAATATTTAAGATAACTCTCATCTCCCGCTGACGTAGAATCACAGAATCACTAAAGTTGGAAAAGCCCTCTCTGATCCCCAGTCCAGCCCCAGCCCACCCCACCGTGCCCACTGACCATGAAGTGCCACATCCCCGCAGTTCTGGTGCACCCCCAGGGATGGGACCCCTCCTTTCTCTCCTCTCACATTCCCTGGGCAGCTATGCCAGTGCAGCACTGCTCTTTTGAAAAATAAATCCTATCTAAATACCAACCCTAACCTCCTCTGGCACAACTTGAGGCTGTTCATAGTTGAGATTGGGGTAGGCCTGTTGTTCTGGTTTTCTGTAGGGGAACACAGTGAATTAGAGCCCAGATAAAGACTTGTTAAAAAATTGAGCTGAAGTTGTGTAGGAAACCATAATCCGTGCTTGGAGTTGGTGGGAAGTAGCAGAAATGCTGTAGAGAAAGGCACAGTGACAGATGTGTGCAGCTGAGAGTTGGGGCTTCCTATTGATTATCATAGAATCATTAGGGTTGGAAAAGACACCTAGCCCAGCTGCGGACCCATCACTGCCATGATCATTAAACTGTGTCCCATTCTGGGGGGTGTATGGGATATCCATTACCTTCCTTGACTCGTGTATCCTCACGGAGTCCTCCTCAGCTCTCCATTGTCGAACAGTTGTGTTTTCCCAAGCTCTAATGCTTTCCCCCCATCCAAGGACCACCCAGCCAAGCCAGGAAGACTTCTCCTCTCACCCCCACGACATCCATCCCCTCTTTGATCCTCCCACCCCTCTCCTAGGTGGCCAGGCGGTGGGGTAAGAGGAAAAACAAGCCCAAGATGAACTATGAGAAGCTGAGCCGTGGTCTGCGTTACTATTACGACAAGAACATCATCCACAAGACGGCCGGCAAGCGCTACGTCTACCGCTTCGTGTGCGACCTGCAGAGCCTGCTGGGCTACACGCCGGAGGAGCTGCACGCCATGCTGGACGTCAAGCCGGACGCCGACGAGTGAATCTTGGAGAGTTTATGGGANCTTTGGGGAGGGGCAATATAGGAAGAAAAGCAAGAACTGTTGGTGGTTCTTGTCGCATCGCCTTTCTGTCGATCATCCTCTTTTATACAAAAGACAAATTTTTGGTTTTTTTCCTAGGAGGGANTATTTTATTTTATTTTTTGCTTTCGTCGTTTCGTTTTTGAAAGAGCCACTCAGATCTGACGCTGTGAGGATGTTGGGAGAGAGGGCGGCGGATGAGCCGAAGTTTGGGGTGGAAATCGTCTCGAAAGTTTGGTTCGGAGAAGGATGAGCCTTTGTTTG
>VXAB01002723.1:379177-425066 GCA_013399175.1 Odontophorus gujanensis | reverse complement strand
TAGGGGGGATCAAAAATTTTTTTTTTTTTTTTAAGAAAAAAGAATTGTTAAAGTTTTATTTTATTAAATTTTGTGCCAGTATTTTTTTTTTTTTAATTTTTTAAATAGTCTTAAGCTCTAAGATGGTCTCAGTATTGCAATATTGTGTGTGTTTGTTTCTGTTATGCCAGCAGAGTTCTATCAAGGTGAGGAAAAGGAGGAAATGGTTTCTGTAGACCCCACTGGAGAAGGGCAGCACTGAGGCCTGGGGTGTCCAAAGTGGGATGTGAAGGAGCCCCTGCTCCCACCCGGCTCTGGTGCTGATGGTTGGGGGTCCCCACTCCCACCCTCAGCCCTCACACATTGCTGCTCTGTGTTCTGGTAAAGCCGGGTGAGATTTCCAGCAGTGCTTTTTTGTACGTTGCTGTTGAAAGTTGGTCTCTCTGTTTTCGAAGTGTCCAGGGGTTTTTGCAGTCCAAATGGCTTTGGCGTTTTCCCTGTGGCGTTTTTGCTCGAGGAACAGTTTGGTGCTCTGGGGAACTTCTTCGGAGGGGACTGGGGAGAAACTCCCATATTTCGACTGCGGTAAATGAAAATTGTAGGAGTCGGTGAGGGGAAGAAGTCAGGAAAACATTGAAAAACCAAAAGGAAATGTTTCTTCCTTCCTGTTTTGACCAGCTCTGTCTTTATTGCTGTATGTCTTAAGCAGCCTGGGCACGAGCAGAAAGGAAATTGGCCTTTGCAAATGGGATCTTTACTGCCCTTTGTAAGCCTGATCCGCAAACCGTGTCAGGGTGTGATTAACATGAAGCACATGACTGTTGGTGGTGGGGTGAGTGACACGTCTCATGCTTGCCCAAGCACAGGAGCACAGCAGAATCAGTCCTGGGGGGGCTGCTCCTGCTGTGTTGCAGTTTTTCTACCCCATTTACCCACAGAGGACTGAGTCCCACTCTGCTGGGCAAAGACCCTGCAGGGCTGGGCTCGGTGCAACAGAGAGGACTGGATGGTAAAACTTCCCAGAGTTCCCAGAGATGACCCCAGGGCTGAACCCATGCACATCTGGCTGTGGGATTGGGGCGTTTGCCCCGGGGAACTGTTGGGCATTTTATTTTTAAAGACAGTATTATATGTTTGAACCAAAAGTACCTTTTTTTGTGTGTGTTGTTTGTCCACCTGAGTGTCTTGTGCAGCCGCATCCACCCCGAGGCGCTGCAGTGGGGGTTGGGGGGGGCTTTCTGGAGATGCAAGAGCTGGTGGAGGGGTACAGATGGAGGTGTAGGTAAGGGGGGATGTTGGGTATGCTCACAGCACTGGGACTGCACATTGTCCCACTGAGCATGTGCAAAAAGTAGCAGGACAGATGGAAAGGAAGGAAAATAGGGTGGAAGGATGGTGAAAAGTGCATACACCAAAGGTGGGGTGGGATGCTGTGTGCTGGGGGGTGAAAGGCAGCTGGGCTCCTTAGGCAGATGGGGAAAGCAGCTCTGAGCTGGAGAGAAGGGAGGACAATGTGGGTACTGAGGAGCTGCAGTGAGGCACCACGGCTTTACCCAGCAGGGTCTGGCTCACCAAGTAGCAGAGCCAAGGGTTGCTGCAGCTGTTGGGCAAAGGGACAAAGCGCAGTGGCATAGAAACAAGTGTCAGGGAATTTGTGAAAGGGCATCCCAGCAGGACGTGGCAGGATTTTCAGCACTTGGTGCTTTTTGGCTTTTGGGGTTGCTGTCTTGCATGCAACTACAAAGTGTGCTTTGCTTACAGAATCCCCCTTCCAGCCCCCACGTGCTGCCACGTGGCCAGGCACCCATCTCCTGTCTGTGGCATCACTCCGTGCCCTAGGAAATGCCTCCTGCTTGGCTCTGCTGCAGCTGAAGTGCCTTTTCCAAGCAGAAAACAGGGATAACATTTCACTCTGACAGGAGTCAGAGTTTTGGGTACCGACTCCATCATTCCATCAGGCCAAATCCCTCATCTCCCAGTTAGTGCTGTTTTCTTCAACTTTTTTTTCCCGTCCTAGAGACCATTCCAGAGAGGGCTGTGTGCTGTTTATACACTGGAAATGTGTGGATTTGTTTTTGTTTCTTTTCCTTTTTTCTCCCACTTTTGTAATTGAGTGTTGACTTCTGCAGAGGGAGGTGCGACCTCATGATCTTCGAGGCCACGGACATTTTGTTAACTCACACCAGCAGGGTGGGTTTGAGAGGGATCTGCCAGGATGGGACTCACTCCTCTGCTGGCAGCTGTGCATGGCAGTGAGCTCCACCCTTGGCAGGTACAGGTGGCACTCAAGAATTGGATTGGGATCACATCTCCAGTGATTTGGGGTATTTTTTGTGTCCTGCTCCTGATCTGGTGTTCTTGGTGTCTGACCCCAGTGGGGCACATCACCTTCACCTGCTCTGTCCTCTTTGTCCCCCAGACCTGGGAGCACAGCTCTCAGTACTGCTGTGACATTCCTTTCCCAATGGCTTTTTAAGGTGCATTTCCTAAAGAATGGCTCATTTCTAAGATCGGGGGAAAGGGGCCTCAGTAAGAGGTGTAAAATGCTGGAAAAAGAGCAAGCAGATCTGTCTAGCTCCATCCTCTCTCTCTGTGTACGATGACTGTAACCCATGTGGAGCTGTGTGCGTGCAAGTGCAGACCCATTTATTTACGTACTACAACCATCCAACTCCAGACATGGTCACTCAGTGAGAGGTCGCTCTGGAGAAATGATAGAGTCATTAAGGTCAAAAAAGACCACTGAGGTCACCGAGACCACCCCCAACCCATCCCCGTTGTGCCCACCAAACCCAGTGAGAATCAGAAGATATCATACATTGATCCTCTTCCCCTATTCCCAAACCAACACCCACCCCACAAAGCAATCCCAGTAAGCACCGAGCAATTCAGACGCTGCAGGAAGCATCTCCTTTCTGCCTCGTTGTCTTCTGGAGGGCTTTTCTGCACGGCTTTTGGGGCCCAGCTCCTCATTGGTGTGAGCATGGCGAGCATTGGGTTCCTTGGAGCGCTCTGCTCTCTGGTAGGGTCTATCTGACATCCATGAGCTGTTGTCTACATTCCAAAGAAGTCTAAATAAATGATAAATCTATGTATACATATATGTTATAATGGAATATCTCCAGGAATTAACTGCCTCAGTACAAAAAAAAAAAAAAAAAAAAAAGAAAAAAAAGAAAAAAAAGTTTTTTTTTATTACATTTTGTTTTTCACATGGGATTTTTTTTAAGCTGATAAAGATAGAAGAAGAGAAAAAAAAAAAAGAGATTGTTATATTGTGCTGTTTGACTATTTTCCAATGTGTATTTTCATATAATTTATATTTTTTAAAAGTGGGGGAAAAAAAAAGAGAAAAAATAGATGAACTTTAAAAATGAGATGAAAAACAACAAAAAAAATACAAAAACAAAAGGAAAAAAGCAGGTGCTTTTTAACAAACTGAGCTGAGGTAGCTTAGAGATGTAGCGACGTGTGCGTGTGTCTGTGTGTTGTGATGGTGTTTTTTTTGTTTTTTTTTTTAAAGGATACAAAAAAATAAAAATAAAAATAAAAATGCCCCTCCTCTATTGAGTACTTAAAGAAGGAGGGGGATTGGTTTCGTTTTAATTGCTGATGCTGGCACATCATTTTGCTGGAGAGTTTTTTATATACTGTAGCCTTATTTCATATTGTATTTTAAACCATGTGAAATTAAAAGAAAAGTAATTCATAGCGCTCAGGCCCAGCGTGCTTCTTTGTGAGTTTGTTCTTACATTGCCTTCGCTTTTTGAGGCCGGGTGACAGATGGGGTCAGTGCTGCATGGGGACTGTTCAATCACAGCCCGAACCACTGATGGATCACCTGAGGTGAGCGCTGAATCAGCCCTGGGAGCACAGGTGAAGGCAATGCACCTGAGTGACCAGAAGGGGTGGAGCAGGCTGCACCCCTCTTAGACTCGTTTAAGGGCTGGCTGCCACTGAGGAGGGATCTCAGTTGGAGATCTGTCTTTTGCAGTTCTTTTTCTAAGAGCCTGGATCCTCAGAGATGGGTGAGTGTTCATTTTTCCTTCCTTTTGTGACATCTGCTTGTTTGTGCTGATCCCTTTGCCTTTACAGGTGAGCACCACTGCTGCACAGCAGCATGGTCCCAGGTTACCAGGCTACACTTTGTGTAACCCCTGGGTCTGATCCTGGCAGATCCTGGTAGAGCAATGGGCAAAACCCCAGTGTGGGGACAGGCCCAAAGCAGCCAGCCCCACATCCCTATCTTAGAGGAAAAAACAGAAGGGTGAGCGTATGCTGGTCCTATGAGGGGTTTTATGCCTTTTGCAGATGGTCTCTGCAACCCCTACAAATCAAGGGAGTGCAAATGATCCACTTACAAGCAACAAAAAGAGAAGGATGGGATTTTTGGGAATAAAAAGTGGACATGAAGCTGAGCCTGCTGACACCAACTCAGCATTCTTGTTCCCCCTGTGGCGTGCACAGCCCGGTGGTAGTGCTTCAATGCTTGCCCTATAAATACCCACTGGTGGCTGCTGGGGAAGCCCCTGTGCACCTGGGCTGCTCGCTATGGTAATTGCAGAGAGCAGTGAAGGCCCTGGGCCCCCCCAGCAGCACTGGGGGAGTAGATGGAGCAACTCTCCGCTCTTCATCAATACATGTAGGATTTGGCTGGGAGCTGCATCCAGCAGCACATCTGCTGGGCGGGATGGAGGTGGCTTTGCACACTTGAAAGAAGACACAAAGCACTGAGAATGGTGCTCGAAATAAAGGGCAGAGAGCAGAGCGCCGTGGTTCGGGTCACTGAGAGCTGAATGGGTGCTTGAGGGAAAGAGAATGAAAGAGGAAGCAAAATTAGCATGGACTGAACAAAGGGAGGGGCTCTCTAGAAATCTCTGAGCTAGGAATAGGGATGTGAGGAGCTGATGGAAGGGGAGAATATAGAGGATGCCATGGTGAGGGATGGGAGCAAGGACAGGGCTGGAGCCTGAGAGCAGTGCTGCGATGCTCAGCTGAGCCCTGCAGTGCCTGCGGGAGATGGGAAGGGACATACACAGAATAACAGAGGATTTAGGACCAGGTCACAGCATTTGGGCCCCAGTCCTCCTTCTGCCCTAGCTCTGCTGCAGGTGGTGCTGGGGGTGCCAGGGCCACCCCTGCAGTCAGCACTTTCTGCTGTTTGCTTTCGGAGCCCGGCTCCCTCCCACTGCGCTGAGGCCTCTGAACACCATCCAACAGCAACTTTCCTGCTCCTCTGGCGGCCTTTCCCCCACGCTGCCATTCCCTGGCCCTGCATGAAAGCCGGCCCCACAATGTGTCGTTGTGCCAGGCTGCCTGGGGGGAGGCAGGGGCTGGGGGGGCTGCACGCCTACCGGCACCAAACGCTTTCCTGGGGGCCAGGGGGATGCCTTGCTCCAGGGATGCTCCCTAAATTCTGCATCTGTGTTGTGGAGATGCTCGCTGAGCTCACAGCATCATTTTGGGGATGGGGTAGGAGTAGGGTGTTTGCTGGGGTGCCTGTGCCCAGTGGGAGCAGGCATTCCCAGCACAACCCTGTGCTGTTTCTCAGCCACCTTCCCATCCTGTTCTCCTCCAACCCTGTCACAGGAACACTGCCATGTATTTCCAGTTTCCATCACTGACGTTTACCAGCTGGAAAGCACCCGGTGCAGCCAGCACCATGCAGACCACCAACAATCCCAGGGCTGTGAGCCCAAAACCCAAGCAGCCCCAGGGCTGGTGTGGAGCTGGGAGTGGGCTCCTTTGGGGAACAGTATTGCTTCAGGGTAGGCATGCCAAGAAATGCAAAGAAACATAAAATTCCCCGCAATGAGCAATGTTTGTTTTATTTTTTTTCCTTTGAGGTTTCTATGTTTTTTCTCTTTCTCCATCCCTGATGCTCCTGCAGGAATCTCAGTGCTGGTGATGGAATCACCCATCCTGCTGATCTTAGCTAAGCGTGCTGCAGGGTTGGGATGTGGCAGCAGTGAGGGGTGTGCTGCAGGTCTCAGAGTGCAGGAGGGGATTCTGCCTTTCCATCACCATCAGAAGCCGTGGTCCCAGAACCTGGTGCAAGTGATGTGTGTATATATTCTTTTGCATTACCACATTTATGGTCACAGTGTTGCTTGTGTGAGGTCCGACTGCTTTCATGTCACATCCAATCCCTACTGATGAAAGTAGGTGCTGAGCCCCAGCAAAAGGGAGAGGAGGGAGGCAGAGGAGATGCAACATAAATTCAGAAATGAAAGTGAGGGGCTACCACACCACTTTGGGGCTCTTCTGTGGCTTTTGGGGCTTTTTTTCAGCTGAAGCTTATGCTGAACTGGAAACTTATCTTGATGCCAGCAGGACACTCATAGACTCCAGTACTGCAGTGATGCAATGCTAACAAGAGGCACTTTGCACCTTTTCCCTCCTGAGCTCTATGGGTTACACAAAATGAGCACTGAAACACCCATCCCAACACCCGGAGCGTCGCGGCCACCTTTGCTGGTGGTGGGGAACCTCAGGACTGGCAGGGCTGTGCCAACTGCTTGCTCACCCACAAGAAGGAAAAAGAAAACCAGAGGCAAACCCAGCAACTCAACAAGAAGCCATTTGTGAGCCTTCTCCAGGAGCCCGATGGGAAGAGTCACCTGGTGTGTGCTGGGTGTTGGCAGTGGGTGATGCATTTTCGTAGGAGCATTCCTGGCTGGAGCCTGGGGATCTGCACAGTCCCACTCTGTTAAAATTAGCAACGAGGAATGTGCAATTCCTACCGGGATGGCTTATGGAAACGGTAAACAGAAACAGGATAAATAAAGTTTTATGGCTGGGTTTAGAAATCTTAGCAGCTGGAGAACTTGGTTCTCCCACTGTCACTAATGGGCTGTGGAGGAGAGGGGAGAAAGACAGAGCGCCGACCGCTTCCAGAAGTGGCACATTTTAGCTAAATTAGTTTAATAAACTTTGCTTTATGATTCAAACTTGCTTAACCGCACAAGCAAAACTGATACAAATCAGTTGTAAGCTGGTATGCGTGTGCTGGATGGGTCTGCGTGCTGGAGCTCGCTCCTCGTGTGCGTGGATGTGCACACATGGATGTGGCCCTCAGCAGATTAGGTCTGGATGAGATCAGTAAAGTGGACTGGAGGAAGATCTGAAAAGTTTAGCCCCAAATAGTGCCCTGATGGTGACTGGTGGGAGATGAAACGTGAGGAGAAGCAGCATGGGGTGGGTAATGGTTCTCCAGCCCTGTGCTGCTGAGGACCCTTTGCTCCCAGATGGATTTCCAGACACGCTGATGATTTTCTCAGTCATTGTAAGCCACAGACATCTTCGTTTTGGGTTGCCGTAACGACAGAAATAAACACAGAAGTTTCTGGTGGTGGATAAAAATGGCTTGTGGTTTTTGACCATCCAACTTCTGTGTGCTCGATTTCCAGATGCTTCGGAGAGGATGGCTTTTGGAGAATGCTGGCAAAATCATATGGGAAAAGTAAGGCTGCTTAAAACCATTCTAAGCGGTGTCCTAAAACTGAGGGCATGATTGTGGAGCTGTGTGAAAGGGTTTAGACTTAGCAATATGCATGAAGATGGAATGCAGAAAAAAATATGCTGGTGACGTTCTGTTTGCACTTCTTATGAGCCATGAAGATGGTCTGCAAGCATTGACTTGCTCAGAAAGCGCCCAGTAGATATGGTTCACATCCTAGTAGGTACAAGAAGTGCTCACAGGTCTGGTTTTGCCTTCCCTGATTTCCCCCAAAATGCTGAGACTCATTGCAGTACCCCAACACTTCTACTTTTATTCTCGTGCTCAGGTGGCACGCAGAGGTCCAAACCTTACATGTCTCCATTTAGGATGGAGAAACGCATTCTCTGTGTGGCCCAACTCATCCAACTGCAGCCTGGCTGGCACAGTCCCCAGCTCATCCTTGAAGTCTCAGCATGGGGCCATGGTGGATGATAAAAGCAATGACTCAGTCTTGGGGCACTCTAGCCCTGCATCCATGGGTGATGTAGTGTCCTCCAAGTGGATGAGATCCACCAGCAGATGCGGTTCTGGGAACATCCATTGAAAATCAGAGAGGGAGGCTAAGAGATTCCCTTTGGGAAAAGCAAAGCCCATAGCAGAAAAGCTGGTGGAAAATGAATGGAAGTCCGGTAAAGAAACTCAGAACTGTGAAATTCAGCCCATTAGTGGGGCTGCCTAACCTAAACCAGATTTCTGTAGGAAATAACTCCAGGACACCACAGGCTATGTGGTGCTGCTGCTTGGATAAGTCCATACTCTATCATCCCAGTCTATTTTTTCCCCATCTTCCCTTCCAAGCATTGTTCCAAGCCTGAAGACACTGTCGCAGCTGGGTGCCCTGGGAACAAACTTTCCCACCACTTTCTCTCTCCCCATGAAGGATGGGGGGGAGGGAAGCAGACAAGAGGTCTCATTGAAGCTGGTGGGAAGTTCTCGTTGTGTGTGCACGTGTTATTATTTAGGAGCCTGTCTGGAAGGAGGTAACACTGGCACTGCATCCCTGTCGCAAGCAGAGTGAAGCTGGAGTTGGGTTGGGTTGCTTGCACGGGGCAGACTGGGAAGCAACAAGCCTACCTCAAAAATTAAGATGGAGGAGACAATATCCAACTGCTTTCCAGGGATGGGGAATGATGTTCTCGTGACCTCAAGTGGAGGGAAATGGACCAACGCATCCTCATTGCGCTCTCCTCTCCCACGCAGGATGCTCGAAGCCTTGGTCACTGCTGGACGAGAGAAAAGCCTGAAAGGGGAGATAATTGCATTCCTGAAAAAGGCAACAAGTCCTCAAGGCAACTTTCTCAGTAGAGTATGTGACTTCTGAGAAATGAATTTTTCATTTTTTTTTAAAAGAAGATATCTGCTTTGCACAGAAATTACGGGATTGGCATTACAGAGGAGTCAACACAGAAATACGTGCTGTGTGGGGGTCAGCTGGGTAGACTTTGAATTTTACCTGAAAAAGAGCAAATTTCTTGGGGTCAGGGAAACCAAATTAAATCAAAACTTGTTCACAACAGCTCTGAAAAACCTCAGCATCATTCTTTCCCAAAGACTTCCCAGTATCTGGATCCACACAGCTCTCCCAGCGTGGCACTGGGGCTCTCTCTTCCACCCTTCCTGCACCTTAGAGCACTTCTGCCTGCAGTAGCAAGCTGTTCTCTTGCTTTGTGAACTGCAAATGAGCTACACGATGACTGAGAAAGCTGACCACGAGTGGGCATAGAGCTGTGTCTTCTGAGGTGAAGCTGATTAAGCCATGCAGATAAGGTTGAACTGAGAGGAGCTGCCCATCACTGCAGGCAAAGGGATATGGAGATCCGTTAGAAGTTAGCTGTGAAAGTCAGATGTGATTTGGTTGCCGACAGTTCCCTGTGTCCATGAGCAGGGTTGTGCTGTTGTCCTGGGCAGCAGCTACCTCTGACTCCAAAGAGCCCAGCTCTGAGGGATGGAGGTACTTTGAGAAGGGAAGGGGATGGAAACAGAGATGGAAAACAATAAAAAAAACCTGTCAGTGGTGTTTCTCCTGGCTACTGGGAGAGGCCAGCAATGACAGCTGGAATTTTTGTTGTCCATCTGTGGCTTTGGAGGTAACTGAAAGGCATGGATACCTCCATCAGTCTGAACAGAGAGACGTTGCCCAGCCAGTGCTGAGGCCCTGATGGGGAGGTCCTCCAAGGACACCACAGCACCCCAAATAACTCATGCACCTCCATGACTCCCTCATTTTTCTCTTAGAGCCTGGGAGAAGTTTTAATTCCAGGAACTGGACACTGGGCAGCCCTGTGGGTTTTCAGTCTTTTGAGCATTTCCCCCTTAGATCCACACTGGCTGGTGGCAGAGCAGCAGGAATTAACTCCACGAGCAGCTATCGGCCCCTCAACGGCAGCTGCTTTGGCCAGAAGCCCAGGGAAGGATTTATACCATCAGCAGCAAGAGGATAAATGGCAGCCTTGCCTCGCTGACGGCAGCACTACCTGCAGGAGGAGACTTCTTTATTTAGTGCAACCTGAGCTGAACATCTGCTGGGAGTGGAATTCGGTGGTCCCTCCCAGTGCTGATCCAATTAATCCAATGTGGGAAAAGCTTTACAAGCACGGTCACCATCACCGAGGTGCTTGGTGTGTTGGGATGGGAGGGAGCTAGAGTTGGTGTGGGGCTCCTACCCCAGAGCGCAGTGTGAGAGGATGCAGGGGGCTGCTTTCATCCCACGGCCCTGGAGATTTCCCAGCTTTCCCTATTTCTCTTAAAATCTCCCCACCAGATAGGATTCGGGAGTAGCCAGCTTCAGACTTTGCAATTTGAATAAATATAAAAATATAATCAAAGCATTTAAATGGATTTGAATAATCCTACTGGTAGGCAAGGGTGCAAGCATGGGTTTAAGCTGGTGTGGATTGCTGGGGGCCAGAGCATGAGCAGAGGACGTTCTCTGCCCTAAGGCCCTGCTGTCAGCCGGTGATATTTTACCAGAGCTGGGACCAAAACTCCCCAAGCCCTGACCGGCGTGTAGGCCCTGGGAGTCTAAACATGTTCCCTGGCATTAATCACTGGTAATGGAAACCAGAGCTGGCTCTTGTCCCCGCTGAGTCAATGCAACCCTTGCAAACGAGTTGGGAAATACGCACGCAGGCTGAGAACGGGGCATGAAAGAAATTCCAGGCAGGGCTGCTTTTTTTTTTTTTCTTCTTCTTCTTTTTAGTGGAATTTAAAAATTGGAAAACCATAAAGGGAGTAAAAATAGAAACAAGAGCAGCAGAAACCTCAGTCCTCCAACGGTCTGCTGGACTCAAGCCTCCTTTCTCCACCTCCACCTTTACTGTTTCCCCTTCCTATTCCTACAAGTGACACCAAGGTCTGGCAGTGTTGGAGGACCTTAGGGTGAGCTCAGCAAAGGATTGCAGCGAGACTAATTGCAGTCCCAGGGACCCTGCAAGCACTTAAGAGAGATGGACTTTCTAAACACTTAACGAGGTTTCACTGAAATGGCAGCTAAATGATCTCCTCTGCCTGATGTTTAGGAAGTGGTCGATGCAGGGTCGTGATGGGGAGATAAATCTCTCCCCAACTTCATCAGCTGGTGCCGAGATGTAAAAGGATGGGTTTAGAGATGGTTTCAGGAGCTGGAGTCGCTGGGGTATTTTGTAGCATTGGGGTCCAATGCCCACACAAAGAACATTGCGACCAGGAAACTCTCCCCCAGCCCCTAAATCTGTGTGGGACCATGGGAAATCCCTACAGTCATGTGGATATGCCATTTCAAATGTTTCTGATGAAGATTGTAGCATCTCCCTGAAGTAAGGGGAGAAACCGAGGCATGGGAGTGCATGGCGATTTGTCCCAGTACTGCTCCTGCGGGGGGAGGAGGGCTGAGACTGTCCCCTCCTTTTTATCTTCAACATCTTTCCCCTCTTCCCCTAAAAAGAAAGGAAGAAATGAGAATGAAAAACAGCTATTTTGTAAAAACTTCATTACCAAAGGCTCTGCTGAAAGAGCCAGGGTAATAACACCGCCTGTTTGCATTAGCATGCCATCTGAGAGCAGCTCAGAGGGAAGAGGTCATGTTTATATGCGATCTGTGAGAAAAATGGGGCAAAAACCGATGGCTCCTGCCCACGCACTGCGGCGCTGAAAGAGATACTCTGTCCCAGATGGATGCAATTAGGGGGAGGCAGCAAGAAAAAATATTACGCAGGTGCTGTGGGATGTTTCTGGAAACTTCAGATGTTGCTTTTCCCAATGCTTGAGATCGTGCTCCCTCTGTGTACTGAACGATGGCCGTTTCCCGGCTGGTACAGGAGGTTTGGGAGACACGTGGTGCTGGGCTGCATTTTGCTGGTTTTCTTCTTCATTTTTTTTTTTTCCTACTTCTTTCCTTTTATGCTCAGTCCCATCCCAGAAGCGTGGTTCTTGCTGATTCAGTGGGAGAATCCTTGCAGCCAGGCGTTGAGCTCATTTCTCTGGGTAAAGGCTTCCTTGTGGCACAGAGCTGGCCCCGTGCCCCACCATGTGCCCTCTGCTGGGGTGGCCAAGGGCTCCTAACTGGGAGAGAGCGCTGGAAAAAGTCAGGCACCGGAGCAGCCTCCCTCCCTCCATCGCCCCCGGATGGCTTTGGGAGCAGTGAGATGTTTGGATAATGTAAATCCATCCGGCTTTGGCTTTTATGATGCCCGGGGGATGCATCCGTCACGGCGAGGCTCCCTCCCTTCGGGGAGCTGCCAGCTCCACACTACCTAGAGCCACGCTGGAGGGGCTGGTGGGCAGCGCAGGTTTCTCCTCCCCATGGGGTTTGAGGCTTTGAAATATGCCCTTTTCTCTTTGCTCCGATGATGCTAAATAAAACCCCAAGGTTTTTTGTTTTTTTTTTTTTTTTCTGCAGGGACAGCCCCGTGGGGGAGCAGAGCTTGGAGGCTCCTTGCTGCCACCGGTCACTGCCGGCCGTGAGAACCACGGCTCTTCGGAGGGAGTTTGGCCACTGGGTTTGTTTGGTTTGATCGCTCTCTCTTTTTTTGCTGTTGCTTTTTTGTCCCTCTGGGTTACGAAGGGGCTCAGACAGCACAGAGCTGGCTGGCATCGCCCTGGGCGGGCACACATGGTGTGCATCCTGGGGGTGCCTGCAGCAGCAGTGATTTTGGCCAGGGTTGAGCAGAACGGCCCAGCCTGCAGTTCCCCATCTCATCCCAAGGGGAGTGCAAATACCCGGCCTCAGTTTCCCCATTTTTGAAAGCATATTGAAAAGTGCTTATCAGTGGGCTGGTTTGTTTCTTTGTTTTGTTTTGTTTTGTTTTGTTTTGTTTTTGGCAGAGGGTGTTCCCAGGCTCTGTGTTTCCAGCCAAGGGAACAACACCGATGGAAAAGATGGAGGAATGGAAAAAAAAAAAATGTAAAAAATTGGGAAGAAGTTTTACTTCCATTGCTGTGCAAACTGCAGCGCAGTCCCTATGGCAGTGCTTTTCTGCCTCCTGGCATTTTTAGCAGCTGCTGGCCCTGGTCAGTTCATCCTAACCGCTTAGCTGCCATCCCGTGTTAAGAAATCTCAGTGACAATGCATCTTACGTGGGGTCATTTCCTCCGGGGCAGGCTCCTGCTGGCCACAGCCACACTGCAGGCTTCTGTTTAACATCTGCTCCTGCTTCTGCCCTGCCCTTCGGGTCACTGGCACAGCTCGCCTTTCACCCTGCCTTGCTCAATGGGGATGGGGAGCGCGAGCATCAACGCCTCAATGCCCCCACGATGGGTTCTGGCATCTTGATGTGCTCCAAGCCCCTATGTGGGGTCACCCGTGTGGGTCACATTTGGTGGCAGTGGCCTTTGACCCTTCTCTTGCAGCAGTGGCAAAAGAGCATCGCTTTCCCCATCAGACGACTCTGAATTAATCTGAATTAACACCACTGCTCCCACACTGTGCAGCGCAGCACTGATTGCTGTGCCTGCCTGGCACCCCACCCTCATGCCCAGCAGTTCACATCATCCAGCAGCCAAATGTGGCATGAGCATAGCAGGCAGCAAAGCTCAACCTCTTAGTGGATCTCAGAGCACCTCCAGTGCACGTTACACAGGTCTGCTGGTGACCGTGGCTCCTGCTGTTCCTACCTGCTAAAATTCAGGGTTTGGCTCCCTACCAAAAGTGATCAGCCTTCTGCTTCCCAGTAACAGGACTTTGGTAATGACATAAGGGAATAAGGTCCTCAAAGGAGCCATGAGAAGAAGTTTCAGCAGTTCAGGAGTTCATGGCCCCAGAGCCTGGAGTTCTTCATGAAAACCCACAAAAACATGTGCACAATTTCTTCTCTCTGAGTCTGATACCGCAGTGTCTCACCTGGGTGAAATCAGAGATTCCCAAAGTCACGGGACCATCAAGGCTGGAAGGAGCACTAAGATCAAGTCCAACCATCGTCCCATCACCACGTGGGCTGATCCCACGGCCATCTCTGCACGTGGGCAGGAGGATGGGGCATCCCTGGGAAACCGAGCACGTGGTTTTAATTTTCCTCTTGATCCACAGAGAAAAGAAAAGCAGGGAGATTTACGATCTGCCTTCTCCTCCTCCAGGTTTATAAATAGCATTTATCAGGTGCTGGGCATATGGTGGCTTTTGGGGAACGCCAGAGAGGGATCAAAAGCAGTGTTAGTGCCTCCTCCCCTCCCCTTTCAATGTCTCATCTCCTGAGCCCATCTATAAATGGCCACATTAACCTCTCCGCTTCGAGCTGGAGATGGGCTCAGCCATTTGCCATCTGCAGCCCCCACAGCCAGCCCCCAGCTTCTGTGTGCCAGACTCCTGCAGCTTTGATGTCTTCCTGCTTTCCCCCAGGTGCACACGTTGCTGCAGAGCAGGGCTCCGTGTGAGGACACCCCGCTGGATGAAAAGGATGCTCAGGGCAAAGGGGGGCAGCACGGGGAAGGGAAAAGATAAATAAAATCCACGAGGGTGCTTGCACATTGTCAGCTGCGTGCATAAATCCATTTTGCACCACTATTTTGTACTTCAGGCAGTGGTTTTCTTCCACCCCAGAGCTGCTCCTGTGAGGTGCCATGCTGGTTTCTCTCTCCCTCTTCTTCTTATAAGAAAAAGTGGGTTTTCCCACAGGCTGGAGCGCTTCCTGCTGCAAGCTGCACAAGCATTCAGAAAACAAGACATGAACATTTGTCTTTCCTTGCTCTGAGACAATTATCACAGGATCTTTATCTTCCATCTTTAAAGAGTCACGGTGCAAGCACAGTGCTGGGCTAATCCCCTCTCCAATCCCAGCCCCAACAAGAACACTTTCCAGTGGGAGCACGGCTTCCAGAAGGGCTGATGGTAGGGCTGTGCTGGGATTAACCTTTTCAGACCCTTTCCTGAGTTTGGAAAGTGGTATTTAATTTAATTTTTTTTTTTTTTCTGAGATGTCAAGCCCGGGAACAAATAGATGAGAGAAGTTTTCCAGCAGCTGATGATTCAAATCTCCTTCCCCTTCCATTTACAAATGTTTTTGGTTTGTTTTTTTTTTTTTTTTTTGCAGATGTCTTCTCTGGTTTCAGTGTGGATTTGCACCAGAGAAGCTGTAAATGAAGGAATCTTCAGTAAACAGTGCTGCTTGAAACATATTTGGAACAGTTTTCCAGGTGATATAACTCCACTAACGTCAGCAGGAATGAACGTGGGGTTGGAAAATCATGGTCAACAGAATTGCAAAATGACCAGCTGGAGGCTCTTTGTTTCTTAAAGCAACACGATGGAATGGTGGCATTTTAACTCACATTATTGAGCTTCTCACACATTTATCTGCTTGGATCTGCCTTTAACCCTGTGGCAGCCCTCCCTCATGTGCCCCAGGCTCTTGATTTTGATGGGACAGGGCATCTCTTTGTAGCTCCTAACCAGATGAATCACCCTCTTCCCACTGCTGCCCAGGGAATGCAGGCTGTGACTGAGCACTGCTGGCCCCAGAGAGGGAATCTGCAGCCCCTCTGAGTGCTGACCTCTTGGCCAGCTCAATTTAAGGGATTTGAGCCCACTTGTGTGACTGTCCCCAAGCTCTGTGCTCTTTGCATCCATTGTTTTGCACAGTGCTGTCCTCATTTAGTTGAGACACCTCCCAGGCTGACGTTATGTCCTGGGACAGCCCATCCCCACCATTTCTGGTGCCTTGGGGCAGCTCCACATCTCTGCAGAGGGCTCAGCAGCTGAGCCTTGCTACCAACCCCATCCATCCAGAGCGTGTGCACTCAGCATCCCCACAACAGTCAACAAGAGCCAGTAGATGCCAAATAAAACCCCATCATTTAACCCCACAGCGAGTGATTTCAATCCATTTGCCCAAAGCATCCTCAGCAGGGGCTGTGCAATCTCAGGCCATCACCCCCAGCAAGCTCCTTTGAACTGCAACCTACCGGGCCACGGCGGCCGCGAGCCAGCCTTGTCTGAACATGGTTTTAATCTGGTTGGATATATTTAATGCACCGACATGTCTTAAACTGGAAGAGATCTAAGCCCTGCCTGGCAGGTGTGATGGAAAGCAGACACTGCCTCCATTGGCTTTCTGGCTCTGGAGATGCTGCTGGGAAAGTGGGATGAGAAGCGCTGGCCCAGACGTTCTGCGGTGCACAGACATCTGCTGAAATTGGGCAAGGTGAAGGGGAAAGGCAGCGAGACACAAAGTGGCAAAAAATCTGGAAAAGGGAATGGAAACCAAGAGGAAAATGGAGGTAAACAGAAAAGGGCACAGGGAGATGAGCTGAGGGGTGACATGCTGGAGCCCTGGAGGACCCACCAAAAAGCATCTGCTCTTCCACAAAAGACATCTTCAATAAATGACTTGTTCCCAGCAGAGCCCAAAACCAAACTCCTTTGAGGAGGAGGAGCAGACGGAAACTTGCCACAGTTGTGGAAATGGAGAGTCAGGGCCTGAAGCAGTGATGCAGCACCTGGTGGGAAGGTAGGGCCAGCCCAGGGAGCTCAGGTGCATGCAGTACTGAGTGATGGAAGGCTGGAGTCAGGATCCACCCCTTCCCTGCCCTCATTTAAGGTGTGGCAGTGGATGCAATGGCATTTTGCTGGAGGTCCTTGTGTACCTGAGGCCTTCGAGAACTAAGCAGCTTCTTTCTTTTTTTTCCATGTCCATGGTTGCTGCATTTGGGCTTGTCCTCACTGAGTGTAGCCTAAGACTTTGCTACTGTGCTGTCGTTGCCATGCATTCTGTTGCATTATAGCCCCAAGCACTCGGGATAATTGTGCAAAGCCATGCTTTGGGTAAATGGGACACACCATAGGCAGGGTTTACACTGCATAACCCCTTGCAGGGCCAAATTTTGCTCCTTTTCAGCCAACTGCCCATCTCTGACCCCTGCTCCCTCTGGCTAAGTGAGTTTGCAGAGCTTGCCTGACTGCAAGGTGAGCAAAGCAAAGCTCTGCTCCCTGTTCTGGCACTCCCACAGCTGCAGTTGTCTCTGCACAAAGTCTGTGTGATCTATTAAAGATCTCAAATAAGGATTTAATTTAGTTTTAATAAGACAGTTTGGGAGATGTTAATTAAATTGAGTTATTAAAAGCATATGGGCTGGACTTAGCTAATACATTTCCTTTTTTATTAAGTCCATTAAAAAATAAGGGGTAGAAGAAAGAAAATAAAAGAAGATAGAAGGAAAGAAAAGAAAAAAAAGCTGTCTTTAGATGCAGAAATACGTTCAAAAGGCTTCTTTTCCTTTGCTGAATTAACCATGTACCACGAAGTGTCCCAAGAGATGAACCAAAGATGCAGCAAGGTGAACTTGAATCCTCCCAGGCTCCCTGAGACGTGAGCACAAATCATGCCAAACTGGCTTTGGGATGAAGCCAACTTGCTGAACCCTCTGGAACCCGAGTGTCTGATGGGTCACCACGTGCTCAAACCCCAAATTTCCATGCACCTCTGTCCCTGACTTTGGGTTATTGAGAGGAGTGATGCTGGAGCAACGTATCCATTGTGCCATGCACCATGGCTGGGAAAGCTGCCCGAGTGCTCCTTTTCATCATTGCACATAATCTGATTTTTCCAACCTCTGGCAAAAATACTGCTGGGAATCTCTTTAGTTCAAGGAATTGTCAGGGTGATTTGGTTAAGCCGAAGAAAAACTCCCACGTGCCTTAAACATGACAAATATTTTATTAGCTGGAAGTGTAACCAGCTGTAATTAGCTTAGCAGCCCAGAGTTAATAGATTTATAAGCTTTAGAGGATACAATGCACTAGTGAGGCAATCCGGACTGACCTGCCTAGGAAATTCATCCTGTACCTCCCAGATTAACCTGTTGTTTCCATCTGGGCTCTTTCTTTCTGAGGTTCCTCTTCCAACATGTGGAGCAATTCAGAGTATTACATTATATCCATCTATTTCTTCATTTCTCCTTCCTTTCTTTTTTCTTTCTTTTTTTTATTTATTTATTTTTTTTCCAGAGCATCTTTTGCTCTCATTAATGGTCCTTCTTAGCCATTGTCATCCACTCAGGTAGCTCACATCTCCCATCTGCAGAGGCTGGGCAGTGCTACACCCGCTCCCATCTCTGGAGGGGATTAACACCACTAGGGGAGAACCTTAGGATCCTGTCTGCATGCACCCAGTCTTCAAAATGCAGGAAGGAAACACTGGACAACAACCCAGACAACCTCTCCTCCCTGCAGGAGCTCTGTGTCAGCCTACACCTTTTGTCCATCCCACCACAAAAGCTTTGCCATGGATTTCTAATGGCTTCCAGTGTCCATCTGCTGATTCCTTTGTTACAAAGATTAAGGCATTAAATGCCAAAGTGGCATTTCCAGTGCAATAGGTTTGAGTGAAGCTGAGCAGCGTTGGGGATCTGGTTTCCATCAAAACCTCTTAAATTTCTAGGGGACTAATTTCCTTCTGCACCGAAAGATTTGGTTAATTGGGAAGGGAGAAAGAAATGTTTTGCTTTTTCTGGCAAATGTGAATTTATTTGAAACGTTCCCCAGTTTCAGGGAGTGCCTGAGCTTTGGCACTCCTGTTTGGAGAGGCATCCTCAGCGAGTGGCTCTGCAAAGCCCCCACGTCCCATCTTGTTCCTCATTTCCACCCTCCTTCCCCCGTAGACACCTCCACTTCTGCACAGAGCAAAGAACGTATGGAAAACTTTCTGAGTGCAGCTGCCTTGCGTCTGAAGCAGCTTCCAGCTGAGGAGGGCAAAAGAGGAGCTTATGGGGGAAGAAAAAATAATGGGTGGGTGTTTGCGGGATTTGGCGGCTCCGCTGATTTTCCAGCTTCAAAATGTTCACAAACATTCCCACAAATCCCCGGCTGCTTCCCGCGCTCCTTTCTGAACCCACAAATTGTGACAACAGCCTCGTGATTAATAAGATGTTCTAAACGTTAATTAGTAAGAGCTTTACCCTATTCTGTCTTGTATACCTTCTGAGTTTTGGAGAATGATGGGTGTTTGCTCCATCCCCACAGCCAAACCCATTGGCCGAGTGGGCAGCCCAGGAGCCCAAGCCCATGGTCCCAGCTCCGGGTAGGAAACATCTGGAAATACATTTGCATCTCTTGTCACAGCCAGAGAAAGAAGAAGTGTGAAGTGGCAGCTGGGGGGGCCATGAGCTTCTCACAGCTGATGGCTCCAGGTGCAGTTTTGGGGGGGGGAATGTTCCCCTGGTGGCTGGGAGATGGGGAAAAAACAAACCTTACAGCCCTGCAAATGGCAGCAAGGCCGGGGCTGCCCCAGCTGTGCCTGCTGACGCCGGGCTATTGTTTGCACACTGTTTGCACGTCGGAGGGGAAAAAGCTCCCAGTGTTTCTCTCCGGAGAAGACTGGACACGGGGAGTGACGTCCCCACCTGGACCCTGAGGTTGTGAGCTGGGGAAGCGGCATCCAGCGGCAAAGATAATTATTTATACAGAGCTTGACTAATGAATGGCTTTGAATGGGGGCTTCCTGGAGCACTCGCTCCACCCAGCTTTTGCAAGGGAGAGATTAAGGCTGGGAGTTTCTTGTTTTGCTTTGTTTAATTCCTGCTGCGCGGCAGGAGCGGACCTTGCTGATGGTTGTGGCTGTATGGGGCACAGGGCGCGTCAGTTTGCACGTGCTGGGGTTACTGTTCAGCCAAAACAAAAAAAAAAAAGGAAGGGGGGGAATGGGGATAGATCATCCCCTTGTGCAGTGCTGAGAGGTGGCAGTGGGGACAGGAGATGTCCAAGTCCTGGCCTGGTGGGATTGGCTCTGTCATAGAGGTCTCTGTGGGGAACGCCCACCTGCTCTCTTGGCAAACACAATCCCTTTGCCAGTGCTGCTGATTTGCCTCCTGAACAATAAAAGGTAATCGGGCTAAAGGTCCCTCCTGTTGTAATAAGTGGTTTTGCTGATGATATCAGAGCAAAGAGCATAGATATTTTTGTTCCTTCCTAGCAAACCATGAGTGCAGACCTTGCCTGAGTTGAAACATGGCTGTGTATTTGGCACCAATAGGGTTCCACCCTTCGTTTGTTCTTAGGGAGAATAAAAAGACAATTTGGGGTCCAAATGTGAGTCTGGGTGTTGTGTTGGGGTTATATATCATTGCATGGAGGTAAAGGGTCTTGAGACAGCCCTGACGATGCAGATTCATGTACAGTACAAGAGGAAATACAGCACAACAAATGTTTGATTCAAGAGATAGATAAACAATGTGGGAGATGCTCTGCCATTAGCAGAACTCATTTTTTTCCTCTGCTTTGGGACAGAAGAAACCCATCAGGGTTTGCAAGCCAGCAGTGTGCGTGCCCTGCTTGCAGCTGGGTGACTGCATCTCCCTCTCCACCCATCCCACTCCAAATTTCAGGGAACCGAATTGTTGTCCAGAGCCATCTCTCTCTGCTGGAAGGATACAGAGGGTTTTATGGAGGCAGCTGAGGAGTGGCCAGGGCCAGCTCCTCGTGAGCCCCGTAAACAGGAAGGTGAGGAAGCGTGGAGTTTAGCCCTGGCTCATCCAGGACGCGGGGTGCACACAATGCCGTGCCGGAAAGGGGGGGTTATAAATACATGGGGTCAGGGCCAGGCCCTGTGAACAATAGGGACAGGGAGGGGGGAAGAGGCCGGCACGGACGAGCCAAGGCCACCAAGCTGGCTGCAAACACAGTCCTGCAGCTCAGCTCCAAGGGCTGGGGGTGTGAGGTATGTACAGTGGAGAGGGGAACTGCAGCAGCTGAGCTGAGCTGCTTTCTTTGCAGCACGACATCATGTAGTGGAGGGTTGGCAGCTGGATCATCCACTGCCACCTCTGGGTTTCCAATCCTACTCCCAAATGTGGGTGGGGTGGGAGAAAGTGGACAGGGATGACTGAAGATACCTGTGTCTGGAGGAGAAGGATGCTGCCTATGCAGAGTGTCAGGGGATAAAATGAGGTGCAGAAGTCTGCATTCAGCCCCATTGTGTGGGCTGCTCTCTCACAAACTCTGCTCTGTTGGAGGATTTTGTTGGGAGTTGATGGCATGCTGAGCATCTCCAGGGCACCTGACAGGGCTGGGTGTGCAGGGAGCCAGTATCTCAGATCCATGTGATGCAATAGGCGCGTTTGGCAGCACTGGAGCTGCTGATGAGGGATGTGTCTTTCTCAGTGTGGCGGTGCTGGAGGGAGGCAGGCAGGTTTCCTTCTGATCCAGCATTTCCTTGGGTTATTTCTGCACATCACCACGATTCCTGAAGGAATGATTCAGGAGGCTGCAAAGCCATCTAACCCATCCCACGGAGCCACCTCTGCTTGGCACTCATCCTAAAGACGTCAAAGGAAGCGAGCACCATGGGCAGATAAAGTGGGGGGAGGGGAAGGGGAGCCCGCCTGCCAGGCAGCACACAGAGAAGGTCAGCAGCAGCCGTGGTCTCTCTCGATAGCAAAACCAGGTCAGGGCATGGCCAGAATCACAGGAAACATTGTCGTCATCTGTGAAGCCTACGAGGAGCTGTGAGCCATCATGAGCTGTGGGCTGCCGTGATGCCTCCTCTCCACCACTGAACCAGCCATGGGACTTCAGCTGCTCCTCACATGCTTTGTCCTCCAGACACTTACCCAACTCTGTAGCCCTTCTCTGGGCACTCTCAAACAGTTTAGTGTCCCTCTGCTCTCTAATTTCTTGCCTGTGCCTGAGCAGCACTGTTGAAAATTCAGTTTGGTGCTGGGATTCCCTTATTCAGGTGAGGTGCTGGGCTGGGATCATTGCTTGGGCCTCTGGATGGTGGCAGCTCAGCTCAGAGTCCATGTGCCATCCTTCTCCAGGGCGGAGACATCCATCCTCATCCCCTCCCCTCTCTCCCCTCATTACTGCCCCTATTAGAGATTGCATTTCCAAGCTCTCTGTCTTAATGGTGTCCCTGAGGAGACATCGCTCGCTGTTAATGCCTCTGCCCCCCCAGGAATTATCCAAGTGATGGGGTTAATTTGGGAAGGAGATGAAGGTGCAGCTCCAGGAGATGGCAATTAACAGGAGACAGCACTTAGGAACCTCACTGCAAATGAAAAAACAACAGATCCCCCTGCCTCTGTGGTGTCAAGGAGTGGTTTAAGGGGGTTGTCCAGAGCCCAGAAACCTGGGGGTAATTTGGGGTGAAACTGCGTCCTCTGCACTGCTTCGGTGCTGCAGAAACATGAGAGCACTCAGAGATGGGGTCACATCTCAGAGCCTCCCCACCCCAAGGGCGTGGAGATCGAGGTACAGATTTAGATTCAGCTCAGGGCCTGCACTGTGCTGCAATCAATACAGCAGAGGCTGAAGGCGATTTAATTGCGGCAAGTAATGACCCGGCCCCCTGGGGAGATGTTTGTGGATGGAAGTCGAGGAATTTGCTCAGATCTGTGCAGAGGTGCACAGTGGGATGAGTCCCAGCACAGAGAGTTTTTTCCCCTTTTTTGGAAGAAAAATGTCTCTCCACCTCTAATATTTTTTTTCCCCTTAACTTGAAAACCATCATCTATTGTCCATAAGAAAACAGGCAGCTATGTATCACAAACGGCGTAATTCCAGGACAAGCTGCTCCCTTTTTACACTGCAGAGAGGAATGCGGAAAAACAGTTTAAAAAGCCCAAGAGAAATCATTATCAATTTTCAGCCACAGCAGCCTGGAGCCGGTGGGGCACCCGTGGGGCAGGGCTCAGCCTGGGGCTGCCACAGCCAACGGTTTGTGCCAGCAGAGCAAGTGAGCGTGGGTGCCAACACAGCTGAGGTACGTGGAGTAAATAGGTGTGAACATCCTGAGAGCTGCAGAACGCTGTGACAAGGTGATGGACTCCTAGGAGTTTCATAGTGCTCCTTTTTCACTCTTTTCTGACTGCTTTTTTTTTTTTAAGCTGTGACTTTCTGGAGGGTGTGGGTGACGCTGTTTTTGAGGTGATGGTAGAGGACGGCTCCAGCATCACTCAAAAGCATTTTCTGGGCCCTCTAGTGGCGTGTGTTGCACTGAGGACCCGACCTCCCTCAAAACCCATTCTTTTGTTCCACGAAAATAAAAACCAGTCAGTATTTTCTCCAGTATTTTCCACAGAAAGAGGAGAGAAATCCCAAACCCCCTCGTTGTTGCTTTTCTTCTTTATTCTTCGCTCCTACAGAAGGAGCGGTGCGTCCGTTTGGTTCAAAACCTTCTCTGCCTCTTCAGAACCAACGAATGTATGCAAACATTCATTTCAAAACTGAAAAGCCCTTTTGAAAAGACAAAGGTGGGCTGACGTGGTGCGAGGACGGGCAGAGCAGCGTGGGGGACTCGTGCCTTTTTCTACCATTTATTCCTCTCTCTGAAGAAAATAACATCACAGGGGTCTTATCTGGGAGCTGGGAAGGGACAGGGCATTGGGGAAGAGCTTACGTGTTTCTTTCCAAGCTGTGTTTCTAAAATAAGTTGATGTTTATTTGGTTGCGAGGGAAAAACGTTTAAGTTTGATTTCCTGTCCGTGCTGGAAACAGCAAACATTTTAACAAAGGGGAGTATGGGCAAAGGTGGCTTGAAAAGCAGCAGTGTCCTTAGGTGTTTGGGCTTTGTTTAAGTGCACCATTGGTGACAGCATCACCCCCAGCTGCCCAGTCTGCTGTACCCCAGCAGTTTTCCCCAGGGCACATGCAGCTTTTTGTCCTACCTACCCCATAGGAGTGTGAGTTTTGACTAAATTAGCTCTTTCTGATGGTTTAGCAGATGTAGACAGAGGCAGCGTGAGCTGCAAAAACCTTGGGGTGGGTTTCTGCCCTTTACTACCTGGGCATCCAGCCTTTCTTTTGGGTTTTTGGCACCTTCACAGGCTTGTTCAGGAGGTAAAATGAGCAGTTTGGGGCATTAGGATGGGCATGCAGGGAGAAAAACTCCTGGAGACCCACAGCCCGCTCTCAGAGGGATGTCAGGATAGACTGAGGGGAAATGTCTCCTCCATATCGAGCTCTCAGCTTAAGCAATGCACTCCCACACCTTTCCCTCAGTCTGCATGGGGTGATGCAGGATGCAGCCATGCTCAAGGTGTCACCTCAGGTTCAGGGTTGTAAAAATACAAAAGCAAAAGCCAAGTGTGGACACTCCAGTACACTTCACTGAAGGGCACAGCATAAGGGACCCCAAACCATTCACCTCACTGTCCTGCTGCTGGTTTTAATGGTTTGCAAATGCAAACCATCCTGATCGTGCTGCTCTGGTAGCCACAGGAGCTTCACACCACCATCCTGACTGCATTTGCAAGGCTCGGGCACTGTAGTCCTGGAAACCACCTGGAGCAGCCACCATCAAAACAGAACAAAGCAAGATCTGAATGCGTGAGGATGGAGGGATGCCCTCTTCTCTTTAATTATGATAATAGGTGATACTAAGAATAATACTGGTAGTAGTAATGACTGCGGGTGGATGAAAAAGTGGCTGGGCTGTGCCAATCTCAGCAAGAGGCAAAAAGCAAGGCAGTGCTGCAGGGCACCGTGCTTTTGTAGGCTTCCCCTCTTTTTGGAAGGGAGGATGGGTGGGAAGAGTGGGAGCTGTGCCACGTGATAAATGAGAAAAAGGGAAGAGCAGCTGAAGGAGATGAGCTGCTGAAAAGGGTGTGCTTGGGGTGGGTTTGCCAGCACACCCACTTCTTCTGCGGGCTGGTAGCTCTGGCTGAGTCAGTGCTCCCCAGATGAGTGTGTCCGTGGACCCGGTAACCTGAGGTTCCTTTGGGTACTTCTATGTTTCTCTCCACGGTGCTCCTGTGGCATGCATGAGAGGAGAAATACCAGAGCATGCCCTTGAATGAGTGGGTCTTGTTTGCTGGGAGCTAGAGCCTCAGCTCCCCACCTTAATGGCAAGCACAGCTTGGGTCTTATAAGCTAAAATGGGAGGAATCTGGGAGAAGCTCCACCTTAGGAGAAGCACTCAGGGACAGTGGCTTTGGGGTAAATACACATATATACATATAAATCTTCCTCTTGGCCACGTGTGATGCCAGTCGTGCACCACGGGATGAGTGTTTTGGTCCCTCCCCTGTGCATGGGGCACTGCACAGTTATTTTGGGATTACGTTACATATCTCCCCAGATGGAAAGCCTCGCTCCCCAGCGGGTTATAAAACCAAAAAAAGGAAAGGTCCTGACCCCATCAGTGAAACAGCAACCACGTTTCTTGGGGAGAAATCCTTTTACGAGGCAAAGAGGAGGAAGTTTGGGGCTGGGGGATGGAGCCAGAGGCAAAACGGGGATCAAAAGAGCCGAGCCCGTTCATTTAGAGACTGGTGGAGGTTATGGCAGTGTGAGGTGGGATACAATTACAGAAGGGCTTCATTAACAAACTTCAGCTCTATGTGCAAAGGTGGGAGGGAGGTGAAATCCCAGCCAGCAGGATGCTCCAGCCACTCACTGCTGGTAGAATGGACTGAGAAAGGTGGAGGAGCTTTAATTTTTTGTTTATATTTAAGCTGAACTGAGCCTGTATCGCTCCTTCCTTCTGCAGCTATAAATATTTTCTCATAGAGGGAAAAACCTCATGGCTGTACAAAATCCATAATGCACTGGTGGAAAATTGGGATATTATCGAGCACCAATTGTGGCTGGAATTGGTTTCCTTCCAACGTTCCCATTAAAAATAAACAAAAATTAAAAGCAGAAGGCTTCAACGCATCTGATCGTGGAGGGTTTCGGTTCTGACTGCTGAAAAAATGAAATCTTTGGGGAAGATTTCATTTGGGGAACCAAACCAAAGGAGAGGGGCCAGCAGGGATGCTGCTGTTCACCTGCTTTGGCTGTTTCACACCTGAAAACCTGTGCTTATCTTCGGGTTTTAACAGGATCATTTCTTTCATTTCGTCTCTTTTCTTTTTGTCTGTTTGGGGTTTGAGAGGATTTCTTTCTGCTTGAACACCCCTGTGTGATGTTTTTTTAGGATGCTGGAATGGTTTCCACTCAGACAGCATCTCTTTAACGGACAAAACTCCATCGTGCACAGGCAAATATCAGCTTCCTTCTGAGAAGGGTAACTTTGTCAAAGCACGGAACTCTCTGTGTTTTTGGAGATTAATTTGACCTTTTTCACCACGTTTCCTCCCTGACTCACTTTCACTCAAAATTTCCCTGGACACAAAACTGTTTTCTGACCCATTTGCTCACCAACCCCTCACTCAATCCACCAAAGCCACGAGAACAGCTCCCAAACCCTCCAATAAACATGAGATGTCGCAGCTGCTGTCAAACAAGCAAGCATGTCCTCGTGTCCCAGTTTCTGTATCGAAGTAAGTGGTGCTTTTTCACCACTGCAAAGCATCTCTTGACTTCTACGGTTGCCAAGGTCTGATTGCAACAGTTTTATATTTGTGTTTACAGCCACCTGTACTACCAGCACAGCACAGACCCATCAGGGATGCTGCAAGATTTTTCCTGGGCAGCCTTCCCCAAAAGGATTGCAGATGCAGATAGGAGGGAGACTTTATCTCAGAGCATGTGGATTAATTGTAGCAGGTCTTGGTTTTAAACCAAGATTTAGTCTTGGGCACTTTGCTCTCCCAATTCCCATGCCCAATGCTACCAGTTTGTGGCTCTGGTGGTGTGGGTCTGGCAGGCAGGGTGGTGAAATATCTGAGATTTCTCCCATTTTGTCTCCTGACACTTGCAAGCAGTATTTACCCTTTCCCATTAGCATTTACTGTCCCACAAGATGATGCAATTAAAGGCTTTGATCTACAAATGGATTAAAATCCACCTCCAGAATCCTGATTGCCACCAAGGCTCTGGTGCTCTCTTCTCTGACCTCAGCTCCTCTCGGCCTATTTGCATCGATCTATCACAAAGACACATCCCTATTTCCAAGCACGATTCAGACAGAGAACTTGGAGCCAATAAAGCCATTTTCTGTCCTGGGGTTGAGTCATGCCCCACATCTCCCCACTGTGTAGCAGCCATGAGTGCCAGCTCAGCAGTGCTGCCACCACTGCCCTGTGTCTTGCCACCCAACGACTGCAGCTCTTTGCTCTCCGTGCCTATTTATTCTGTTCTTCCTATCGTGGGGCTCTGTTGCTCTGCAGCCCTTTATCTTGATCTCAAGTGCTGCTCAGCTTCTGGGTGAGCCACCCGCACAACAAAGCAAAACCAAGCAAAATGAAGCAACACACTGCTGCCTTTACAATGGGCCGCTCCCAACCCGCCCCACGAGCAGAAGTGAGACGGGGAGCTCTTTGCACGTGGACGTGAAACCAATCTCACACGTCACTCTGAGTCACTGCTCTGTTTGCCTCGGTTTTTCGGGTGCTCATGGCAACGCTCAGAACCCCACAGAAATCTCTGTGCTGCATCTGTGGGATTTTCAGAGAGGCACAGTGCAGGAGAGAGGTTGGGCACCGAGCAGTGCTGAGCATCAACAACATGATGGCCCAATATTCTAAGAAATGTGGGTCCCCTGCTGACTTATCAGCTCCTTTAGGTGTGTGTTGGTGAGCCAACCATGAGGGGCACCAAACGGAAAAGATTCAGCCTGCAGCTGAAGTTTGCAATGGCCCAGGCTTTGGTCTTAGCTAAAACCACATTGATTTGATGCTGGAGCTCAGGGCACTCTCATGTGCTGGAGCACCACCAGCCCAAGCTGAGCACACTGGTGCAGCTGAGCTTTGCTTTCTTCACTCTTTTTCTCCATATTTTCCCCTTTTTTTTTTGAGATTAGCACATTATCTGCAGTGTGGTTTCGGGACGTATGACTCAGGAGTGCCTTTCAGTCCTCAGTAAGCTGCTCCCTGGGTTTGCAGAGGCACCATCAAAGCCCCTCAGACCTGGGCACCGAGTGCCACCACCTCCCTGAAACCCTCCCATGGCACGTGGGTGGGAGACTTTCCAAAAACCCTCATTGCCTTTGGAGCAGAGGTACAGATCTGAGTGGCATTTGAGCTCCTAAATCATCCTGAAACCTCGATGCTTTGTGCTGTATGGTCTTCATAATATCTGTGATTTATTGCGGGGTTTAATTCCCACTCCCCATGTGATTCACTCATTTACCTGCTGGCAATATCCTCTTGGCTTCCTGCATAAACCTCTCTTTTTGACAAAACCATCTTCTCAGCTGCTTGAATGTGATGGAGAGGAAAAGAACCCCCCAGCACTGTGGTGACCAGAGGAGCTGAGGGTGGTTTTGGAGATGCCATTGCCACCCACAAGCCTTCCACCCCCAGTGGTTTTTTGGTGTGGTTGGCCCAAGCAGAGGGCAATCACTGACTTTTCAAGGGTGTCTTGTTAGAAACAAACAAAAAAATAAACAACAAAGCTTTTCTATGTCCACCCCCATTGTGCCAATATCAACCCAGAACTGCAATCCCAAACCACGGGAGGGATGATGATGCTGGAGCAGACTGTGGGAATGGGGAATGAAAGGCAGCAGAGTCATAGTTTTATCCTTCACTTGGGTGAGTTTGGCTTCTCCAGCCATTTCCCACCCTGTGCAGCAAAATAAAGCTATACATTACTAAGAAACATCCTCAGTGGTGCTGGGGAGGAGGGTGAGAGGAGGCGTTTGCAGGCTACAAAGTTCCCAATATTTGCCCCATCAGCTGCTGTACATCTGATCCATAAGATGGGATCTTATCCCATTACACCTCTGGGAATCTTCGTGTTAACCTTTTCCTGACTGCTACTTGGGCTTGCAAATGCCTGGCTCCCACCGGGATGCTCTCCAAACCCCATGTACCAGCAGGAGAGCAAACCAACCCCTCATTGTGCACAGTGGACCTGCTCAGAGCATTGGCACTGAGCTCCCGTCCACAGCTGATTTTATTTTAAGATATTTTTGCACCCCTGAGGCAGTTCCACACCTACGACCCACCACCAAGCTGTGCACCGACTCTGCTCTAGACAACAATACTTGGCTGAAGCTGCCACTAGGCAACACCAGCCAAACACATACACTAATGAAGAGGGGAAACAATCCCTGCTCGTGCCTATTTTTAAAAACTGCGTCTCCACAAGGTGGTTAATTATAGACTGAGCTGCAAGCAGCTGGAAGCAACACCAGCCTCCCTGCACTGCTGCTGCGCTGTGCTTGAAGGGGATTTGAGGGGGCTGTGGGCTGTGCGTAGGGGATGCTGAATGGCTGGGATGCAGGGCTGGGGTGCTGGAGGTAAATGCTGCCTGCAACACTCCGGGGAGGCCGCCCTGGGGCTGGGGGCTTGTTTATTGGCAGGGTCCTGACCTCCCCTGTTTATGACCCCCCCGGGACCTCAGCATGGAAACGGGATTTGTAATGTAACACTAACAATAACACAGCGCAGAGAGCCGTGACAGGGGCATTTTCTCCTACACGCTGCAGCTGGCTCCCAGCGATGGAGAGGTGAGGAGGAGGAGGATGCTCGGCGTGGTCACGGCAGCACGCCTCAGATCAGGCACCAACGGGGGCTTTGAGCTCCTTGTGGTTTGGTTTTAGCTGCTGAACTGTGGTGCTTCGCTGCTCCTTGCTGAGCTCTGAATGAGGGTTTTGCTTTGGCGTGATGAGCAAGTTGTTTCTTCCACCCCCTTGGTGCTGGGCTGAATGCAACATAAGGGAGGGGAAAAAAAATAAAAAGAAAGAGAAGAAATTCTCAATTTCTGGAAACCTTCTGGGGGAGAATCCAACCCAATGCTGTTTTTGGCTTTTGTGTTGATTTTTCAGACCTGGGAGTGACAAAGAGGAACGGCGACAGAGAAATATTAATGCTGCAGGCAATTTTTTCTTCCCTATTAAGTGGAAAACACACAGGTAAAGGGCTCTTGGCCCCTTTGCTTCCTTCCAGGAGCTGTGACTTGGTGCAGCCCAACCCCTCCGTGCCTCAGTTTTCCCAGAACATCAGATGGATCCCATCCCCCACCTCCATGTGTGTCATGGCATTGCTTGTTGACCTCTGTTATGGTGCAGGAGGGGATGAACCACAGGAAACACGTTTCTGCTTTCTTCTGTGCTTCTGGACTCTTCCCATGCCCAGCTGGAAATCAAAGCCTTCATATGAGAACAGCCCAGGGTGCTGAGTCCATCCCCACCAAGCTCCAGGATCCCTCCTAGATCAAAACAACATTGAAAAGTGAATGCAAACCCACTGTGAGCCCTCCTGGCATGGAGAGGCCGCAAAGCTCATGAGTGCATTTTATGCCTCCTCTGGGAACAGCCATGACTTTCAGAGCCCCTGAGGTGCCTCAAGGTCACGTTTTTGAGGTGGAGCCAGCTCAGACAGGTCTAGAAACCTCCTTAATTAAGAAATAATGAAAAGAAAGCTGAGATTCCTCCGTATCTAACACGAGATTCTGGGAATTGGGGCTTTCAGGGGAACCAGAAATAGGTTGAGACTCAAACCAAAGTCAAGCAACCAGGCACAGACAGGCAAACTCAGCAGGCTGACAGATTCAGAGAAGCTTCACTTGGCTTTTGAGTTGGTTTTTTTTTTTTTTTCCCCCATACTTCTAGCTTTCATTGAAACAAAGCCAAATGACGCTTTCTTGTGATCTTTAAATGCAACTGAGATGCTCCTCGAGCCCTCCTGGACTCCAGGCAAGGCAAGGAAGCTATGATACCTGCAGGCCCACCCGGAGCATCCATGTCATGGATTTGCACCCCACACCCCAATCCTATTTCCACGCACAACCTCCAGGTCCCAAACCTGCACAGCCACACATTTCCTTCATGACAGTGCAGAAATCTCCATCTTTCCACACATCACATCCTCACCAGCTGAGGATGTCCTTCAGCCAGTGAGTTTTTGAGAGGCAGGTGATTTTTAGGTACCCTCCTCTTCCTCCCCCCGTTCCTCCCACGCTCTTTCTCTTGGCACCATCTAGTGGCTGCAGGGGTGGAGGTGTCACTCCTTGCTTTTAGGTTGGGTATGC
This sequence comes from Odontophorus gujanensis, assembly GCA_013399175.1. NCBI lineage: Eukaryota > Metazoa > Chordata > Aves > Galliformes > Odontophoridae > Odontophorus > Odontophorus gujanensis. The sequence goes on along the minus strand of VXAB01002723.1, from coordinate 394,323 downwards.
AAGCCGAGGCTCTTTTAAAACAAGCTGAAGTTGGAAAACATCAATCTGAAGGAAGGGGGTCTGTGACCATGTCAAAAGGGATCACAAGATGGATTTGGGGGCCAGAGCAGCACAGAGGCAACACATTGCCCTGAATCCTGCCAGCCCCATTGCTGTTGCCAGGGGTGAAGCCCAAACCCTCAGCAAGGGAGAAGGGGAAACGTAACCCCGTGGGTTGCTGCTTTAGGAGCCCCAGGGATGAGGCTGCAGCTCTCGGGAGTGGATGGCCAGAAGTGGAGAAATGCTGGTTTGTGACACAATGGGTTTTCCTTCAAAATACTGAACTAAGGAGATTCATTGCAATTTTTCAGACCATGACTATGGATTTCTGCACTCCTCTCAGGAAATTCCAGATGAGGAAATATATTTCATTAGGGAAAAAAAAAATAAATAAAGGCAAATGCAAAAGGAGAAAGCTGCTAGAACATTTTCACTCAGCTCCATGGCTTCAATCCCTTCTGTCTTCATGTCTCATAATCTTCACAGAGGACTTCCACTTATCCCCAAACCATAAGGACTGCAGGATAGGGCTGGGGATGCATTTCCATTTGACATGACATCCTCCAGACACACAGCAGCTTTGCCTTGCTGCTCGTGAGGCCATCAGATCTGCAGCACCCAAAATCGCTCGACAAACACCAACACCAAAAGGGGGAGGGAAAGTCAGCAAGGAAAGGAATTTTTTCTCTAGCAGCAAACACAGTTTCAGCTGAATTTAGGGGCATGGTTGGGGGGGAAGAGGGGTGAGCTGTGTGTCTGTGAGGCATCATGAGGACGCTGCAGGCGGAGTGGGCTCCTGTGGGTGATGGATTGCACACAGGGGCTGAGGTCAGGGTGATGGATGGATGTGGCCACTGGTGTCTGCAGGCAGTCTGTGAGAGCTGCAGCATCCTCCCCTGCTTTCTCCCCAGCCCTGCACCCAGTAGAAGCTGACAGCGAGCTCCTTGCCTCGCCAGCCAGGGGGATGCAGGGAAGAGGAGAAGCATAGTGGAGAAAACCCTTCCTTTATTCCCAGCATGGAGCAGAGCTGCAGTCATCACCTTGCTTGACCTTCGTCCCCTCTCACTGTTTCAATCGGTCACTGAAGTGTGGCAGAAAGCCCAATTCCATCACTTCCTCTTCTTCAGAAATAAAAAGCAAATGTTGGGCTGCACAGCCCAGAGTTCAGACCAGGGGAAAACCCACAAATCTCTGGGCCGTCTGGGATCTTTTGTTTATCGCTCCACTTAATCCCATTTTTGGGTCTCCCAGGCTCAGCCTCGAAAGAAAGATAAATGAGGTGTGTCAGAAGCTCACCTGATTAACTTGGCTAATTCCATGATTTCGTTCTTTTCCGAGGCTGGTTTGGAAAGGGATGGGGGACGGGGGGGAGTGTGTGTGCATGTAGAGCAGAGCCAGCCTCATGCAGGCAGAGCAAAAGAGCTCTTATCATTATTTGCAAAGGACTGCAGCCAACAAACCAAAGGAACATTGGATGAAGGTTGCATTGTTGTTACATTTTCAGATTTGGACTACAGAGACCCAGAAGAAGCTGTCCAGCAAAGTCATGGTGCACAGTGTGCTGCTGCTCCTGCACCGTGCCATGCTGCAGGAACAGCAGCTTCTCCCACTGATAAGAGTGCCTGCGACATGTGTGGTGTACACAGAGATCAGCCCCTGCTGTGACATAGTTACACACAGCATTTCCTCTGCTTTTTCTGAACAGAAAGGTAAAAAGAGGAAATTACACCATGTTTTAGGAAGAGCTTTCTATAAGAGCACCCTGTGTGGTAATACAGCCACAAAACCCAAAGGTTTTCCCTGAGGATGAGGGCAGCAGGACTTCTCCTTACATTTTTTTCCCATGCGAAGTTGCAGATTGCAGCAGACGGGGAGGAGGATGCTCGTGCTACAGGAGGATTGCTCCCTGTATGAGCGATGGGAAGCAAACACACAGGCAGACCTGTGTACTGTCAACCCTCAATACGTCAGGGCTGGGAAACAAGAGTGAATTAGCTCTGATTCCCAGGCTGGAAGCAGCCCTGCAGTTCTTGCTGTCCAGACGGGCGCCTGGAGCAGCCCCACTGCTGGGTGTGATCCAGCTGCAGAAAAAATCCCTCCTGCGAGGTCTTGCAACAGCTCAAACTGCTGAGTTCAGCTTCATGCCTGCACCCTGCAAGCATTTTTCAGCACTGCCTGAGCCCCCCTGCAAAGGAGATGCTGCAAACCCCATCTCCAGGTGCTCTTTCCCCAATTCCATCCCCTTTTCCCAGGACATCTCAGCTCCCTTTCAGCAGATGATCCATTTTAAGCCCCAGTATAAGCCATCCCCTCCCATCTGGTTTGGGTTAGGATCCTGGGGGGCTGTGGGCCTGGCCCCTCCTGCTTGAGCCCCTTGCAGTGCCCCGGGCACCAAGCTGCTGCTGCCAGCATCTGCTTCCAATTGCTGCTGCTCCCACCAGCACTGGGACCAGCCAGACTTTCGCTCATGTCCAGGGTCTTAAAGGCACCGTGTGTGGACAGCACCCATCCCCTGCCCTGCTTCAAACCAAATTGGCCTAAAGAAAACCATTCCAGCAGGTTTTTCCTGTAATGACAAAGCAAGGTCCTTTCATTCTGTCTAGCAGTGCAGAGTTGCTCTGACCATCTCCAAAAGTCACCTGTTTTCCCAGCATCAGAGCTCAACACAGACTCTGGTCCTTGGGCATCAAGTGATGCTCCTGCCCATGTTCTGGAAGGATCTGTGCCTCCGCTGTTCTTCCCACACAGCCCTGCAGAGGAAGCAAGGAGGCAGAGCTGAGAGCTGCCTTTAGCTCTTGATAAGGAATAAAGAGCTGGGAGGATGGCTTTGGAGCAGAAATGGAAATGTTGCATTTCCACAATGAGAAGCACAGCACTGTAATTATTTTCATATCCAGGGTTAAGCAGGAAAATGGCACAAAAAAAGGAGCCCTTGGAGTTCAATGTTCCTTTTCCACTAGTGGACTGAACCAGAATTTCCTTTCCTGGTGAACTGTATCCCTCATCCAAACAACCCCTGAACCATGTTCCAGCTGCAAGGAGAAGGAAGATAGAAGCTTCTTTCCAGCTACCTCTGATATTAATAGCTGCCCTTTACTTCAACTTGCTGACACCGTGAATATGGTTTTAATTAAAACTTGTTAGCAGCAACCTGTTCCTGAAAACAAGCGCAGCTAACCTGATTATGGAGCTGCTTTCTTAGCAGCCCTGCTCTTCCCTGAACCTTGTCCTGGGCACAAGTGTAGATTCTCATCCAGCTCACAGCTCTGGGATGCTGCATGGCTGAGACGTGGGATGCTGTGGGATTGGGATGCAGCCTGGCTGGTCAGAGCCCTGCAGACTTGTGTAGAGAGGTGACGCAGGAACTTTTGAGACTGGAAAGCCTATTTTTTGGAGCAGAGTAAAATTTTAAGCCCATCTCCTCGACACGACCTTGGGCTGGGGAGCTCCACACTGGATGGGAACCCTTTTCCTCCAAGCAGGTGGATGAGCAGTGAGAGCAAGCCCCAGGACGGAGGGAAGCATCCCCACCTCCTCCCCACCTCTGCCTCGTGCTGGAGCCTTGTGCAAGGAGCAAAGATTATGAATGGCTCCTTCCCCCCACCGGCTCCCCCTGCTTTCACTTGCGTGTCGCCATCCCCCACGAGCAGCTGTTTCCTATTACCATAAAAGCTGACAAGGTGCAGGGCTGGAGCGGAGCCTCCTTTGGCAGGTAATTTTGATGAGAGGCAGAGGGCTGAGGCCGGGTGTCTCTGATGGGTTTCCGGTGCTCTTATCAGCCCCACGCAGCCCCCTCCCATCCGTATGCCCCACCCGGGGGCTCAGCAGCACCAGCCTTTGCCTTGGGGCTGCTTCACTTGTTTCTTCTGCTTTGTTACTGTTGGGAAAAGTGATATTCATGGCAGGGAGGGAGGCAAAATACATCCTGAGGACCTTGCCTCCATTTGAGGCCATGGAATGCTTGGAGATAGCAAGAAGGACGGCTGTGAGGTGCAAATGGGAGTGCAGCATTTCCCCTGCTGGATGTCATCCACCCAATTAGCTGCAGTGAGCATCCCAAGCAGCTCCAAGCACCGCTGTTTGATGACTGTGCTGTTCAGCCCCCACCAGAGAACATTTCACCTGTCTGCAGGAAATATATCTCCAGCGCACCTGGCTTGGACACGTTTACAACTTTATATTTCCCTGCAGCAGAAATAACCCAGCTGCTTGCTGAGGATGGATAACCCAGCCCAGGCCTTCATGCATCCTACACCCAGACACCCAGCTCATCCCCCTGCACTGCACAGCATCTCCACCTGCACTGCAGGATGCAGGCAAACAGCAATGCCATTTTCAAAGCCCAAACAGCTCTCTGGCTTCTCCCAAACATCACAGCTCTTCATACAGGAGGTCAGCTTAAGCTGTGAGGCCAACCAACGCTGAAGGATGAACTGTATTTATTAAATAAAGCAAATAAATAGATAACATTTCTTCTGGGGGCATGTTGATTTGCTTCCACAGCTGAGAATGAAAGGAGCAGCGCTGCGTTGCAGTGCAGCCTGTACCCCCGTGCCCCCAGACAAATTAATCACCTGCTCCCATGTCAGACACATTAAACATCATTTTGTGGCTCTGCACAGGGGCTCAGAAATCTCAGCGTTGTGGCTGAGGTTGCTGTGGCTGGAAACATGCAGCAGGGGGGAGGTGGGATATAGGGGAGCAGAACGGGATTCGTGTTGGGGCTGGGGGGCTTTAAGGCCCCTTCCAGCCCAACCGTTCTGTGTTTCTATGGCGTGGTGGGGTTCTGCAGCCTCCCTTTCTCCTCCTGGATCCTTCACATGAGGTCATCATTTTTCTCCCTAGAAACTCCACTGTTTGGTTTTCCAGCAGGACTTATCCATTTCAATTGTCCTTCATTAGCCCGTAATCAGATAATTACCTTCCCTTCAACTTCAGCCCAGGCTGTGCAGGCAGCTCACGGCTGTGCTGCACGTTCCCCATCCCCAATCCCATTAGCAGGGAGCTGTCATCCTTCTCCAATAAACTTTCCAGCACAGATAGCTCTGCATTTATGCTGCTTTCTCTTCCAGCACCCAACTACTGTGAGCCTGGATGGGGAAAGGGGGAATTTGCAGTGCTTCCACCATTCAGTGGTGCGAGGGTTAATGTGCTGACTTTCTTTCCCCAGCTCTCCCACGGCTGTCCCCTCTGTGTCCTGCTCCCCCACCACACACACTACAATCCCAGTTGCAATCCTGTTTGCATTTTGCTCATAAAACCCTTCTGTCCGGCTTAACATCAGCCAGACCCCATTTCCACACGCCTGACAGCTCCCAAGGCCAGGTGATACCTGGCTGTCCAGGGGAGAAGGACTGCTCCAGGAGAGAGCCCAGGCTTCAGCTTGTACAGATTTGCCTAATTTTTGCTGACAATACTGCCTCAATTTGCAAATGTTCTCTTCTCAGGAGCCTGCCTGAACACATGGTGCCACTTCCAGCCCAAACACTGCTCCTGTAGCCCAGAAACTATCACTCTGCCCAGTGACACATTTTTTCCATTCCCAAAGCCACTGTTCTCCTGCAGAAAACAAAGAACTGAGATGCACAAAACCTGAGTCATTTTGAATACAAAGGCCATAGGAAGACCACCTTCAGCCAAAACCCTCCTCAAACTCATGGCCCCTGGCCCTACATCCTTCCAAGATGCTCCCCAGAGCAGCACCACTGTCCTTTTGCAGTAGCATCATCCTAGCCATGTCCTCACAGATGTGCAATGTGCTGAGCTCTCACTGATTTTACAGCACTGAGGTGCTCAGAACCTGGGGGTCCCAAGCTGATGTGGGATTTGGTCTCTAGGGAAAAACCCCACTATTCCACCAGAGGTTTGACTCCAGTGGTGGTCTCGTGTTTGAGAAGCACTTTAGGATGAAAGGAGTGATAGAAGTGTCAAATATTATGCTAAATAGCTCTGTGAGAACTCCTGGATGTTTTAGGAGCCCTGCCAGGCAGGGAGCTGAATAAAGCCAAACTCTCCCGGTGTATTTATTTTTTGAAGGCTTAAAGTTATTTAAACAGTAAGGTCAGAGCTGATAACAAGGCTGGGAGCAAAGCGCCCAATCCCCTTCCTCTGCACACTGACATTCTGCATGGAGTAAAATGGGTACCCCAAAAAACAGTGTGAGAGAAGAAAACTTGGGATGCATCCAGCACATCAGGGTGTTGTTCGGGACAACTTTCCCACCTGCAATGGATAAGCTGGTTGGATATTAGGAACAATTTATCCTCTGGAAGAGTGGTGCTGCACTGGCACAGCTCCCTAGGGAGTGGATGGGGGTCATCCCTGGGAGTGTGGCACTGAGGGACATGGGCAGTGGGCACAGTAGAGTGGGCTGGGGTTGAATTGGGGATCTGAGAGGTGCTTACCAACCTCAATAACTCTGATTCTGAAAGCTGACCATAGCCTGCAAGCAGAAGCCCAGAGATGCTCCTGGGCCACTTCATTTCCCAGTGGGGGTGTGGGGACATAGCTGGGGGACCCAGGGGACATGGAAGCAGCTTGCCCACACCACTGAGCTGGCCGAGGTCGTGCTTGCAGAGCTCCCTCCTGTCATTTACTGATCCTAATCAGGCTGCAATAAAACCTGTGATTGCACATCTCATAAGCGAGATCACAGGGAGAACAGGAAATGAGCTAAGTTAATCAAATTAGATGAAAGACAAGGAAAAAGGAGCCTGAAAATCCCATCTGGGGAACAATTTTATTAGCGCTTTGCACTCCCGTAGAACATTTTTGATGGGGAGCACTGGAGCATTAATTCAGCCAGTCAGTGCCACTTAGCAATCATGCTGTCTGAGCGATGTATTTCTTGTTGCAGTGTTCTCCCCTTGTCAAAATTCAAATAAACTCACATTTCTCTCCCCTGTGGAGTTTCTTGTGTCTCCCTGCTCTTTAGGACTTTGCTAATGCTGCTGTATCAGGACGGTGGTGAGGAGACAGACCACTCCTCTCCCTGTGCTGGGTCACAGAAATACAAATGCAACGAGCAGGGCACATCTTCCTGCCTTGATCACACATTTGGTCCCCTCTTCCTGCCTCTCTCTGAATTTCCTTAACAGAAGGAATGAGTATTTCATTGCATTCCTTCTGACACAGACTTCTCTTGCAAGTCACCACAAAAGCCTGGCAAAAATATAGAAGATGAATGCAATGTATTGTGTATGCATCGCATTAAACTCATAACTTTCAGACCACCCAGCAGCTCAGAAGGCATGCTTGACATTCGATGGCTACGTTACCTTGCCCACTGCTATCAGTTTTGGGGTCTTGCTGCCCCACAGAGGCTCATGTGTGTTCAGTGTGTTTCAGGATGTGTTGGTCCCAGCAAACAGAACGGTGATGCCTTAGCATACACGTGCCCATGCATAAACCATATTATTTCTCTTCTTCCTGTACTGGACTCATCGTTTAGCCCACGAGGAACCCCCCAGCCACTCTTCTAGCACACCCCACCCTCCTCGCTCGCCACATTTCCCTCCGTGCGCAAAGAGGAGAAAGCATTTGACTTGCAAATACTGTTTCGGTTCCTCATCAAGAATTGAGCATTTTGAGTAGCACCACGATACACTGGGCCTTCTTTGCCACCCACCTGCACCTCCTTTCCCTCCTACACCTTCCACCCAACAAGGTGCTGCCTGCCCACTTTGGGGAATGCAATGGAGCTGTCTGGATTGCAATATGTCACAGGCATATTCACTTGACTTCCTTGCCATGGTCTTGGTTTGCATACATCCATGTCAGCTTTTCCCTTCCTCACCACCCATCTGCTACTTCAGATTTGATATGACCCATTTGTGGGCTCTTACAGGGCCAGTAACCCACACTCAGTTGTAGTACTGAGCTTCCTGGCAGAGAGTTCTTCATTTTGAGGAGTGGCACACACAGCCAAAACAGCACAACTCGGTCAGAAAAGTGCTAGTTTTGTCACAATTGAAACTGCATGCAGGAAAGGGCTTTCAAACAGGCTTCCTGTTTCAAAAAGACAAAAAAAAATCACTCAGAATGTCCTGAAATTGTCAAAAACATCCTGTTTTGACATTCAAAGAAAATTTGTCTTTTGCTCGGTGGCAAGTTAGTGAAAAACTAATAATCTTCTGAAAGAGTGGGAAAAAAATACCCCACCCAACATCAAAGCATAGAGAGCTTCAAAAATCCCTGCAAGCTCCATCCTGAATTTGGGCTTTTGACTGAATGGATTTGGAAGGGCGCTTCCCACTTTAGGAAGCACCAAGGTGTTCAGTGTCTAAAATATGGAAGAAGTCCCATCGTGCTCCCATTGCATGTGTGTCTGACTCACATGGTGCTGTTCATGGAGGAAAAATCCAGTAACAGCAGCATCTGTTCAATGCAGATTGGGGTTAGCAATCTAAAACTGCTCTCTCCTTGGAAAACAGTGTGATTCTGCTTTTTAAGAAACAGGAGAATTGGGAAGAAGAGCTTTCAGGAGTTTGAACATGGACTGCTGTACCTAGTGCTGCTGGTGCTTTTCATCCTGGAAGATGCTTGTCACCCTGACAGCATTTCTGCAGTGTAGAAGACCAAGAGTGCCTTCGTACTGGCATGGATCTGCCAGATTTCACGCCCACCTCAAATCTGGGAGCTCCCAACCTCCACTGGAGATGTACTCCAGCACTGTCAGCCAAAGTCCCTGCAGCTGCTGGGAGATGTGAACCCAACCATGGGAGAAAGAGTCAGCGAGGGGAGAAGGAGCCAAGCAGAGGTCAGCTCAGGTCAAACCATACACAAGTGGTGCCATGGGCTAAATCAGTTTGCTTTCAGAAGCGAGCTAATGGTTCTTTTGACCTTCAGGAGGATTTTTTGGTGCAGGAGTAAAAACCCTGCTCTTACGGCTCCATTTTTAAGATCAAAATATCCCAGAAATTTGAAAAAGAAAAACCCAACAACCAATCGACCCAAACACCCTTTTGGAAAACAGCATGACATGGGATGGACTCCTTTGTTGCCAGATTTTGCCTAATGGTTAAGTTCAAGCTGAGCCTCTGAACACTTCCCTTCCTGCACCCCACCCACCTCCACACAGTCTGCTGTGTTTGAGCAAATCTGAGCACCTCAGGGCACAGCCAACCTTAGAATGAGGGACTGTCCCAGGCATCACCACCCTGGCAGGACCTAAACGTCTATATGGCACTTCGAGGTTTTGTGGGGCAAACTGAGACACGAACAGTTAATGAATTCAGTGATTTATAAGCCTTGACATACCAAATTAATTAAGGAACAGTGGACAAAATGCAAATAGAGAACCAGTGAATGAGAACATGTTACCAACCGGATTTCAGATGATGAATATCTGAGTTCATGTGTGATGAAAAAGCAAAGCTATGAAAGGTGTCTGCAGTCACAAGGCAAAGTCTATTAAACCTACTCGTTCTGGATAGTATTGAACAAAGCTCAGGAGAAAAATGGGATGAAATAAATGCTTTTGATTTTCTAATGTGTTTTGAGCTGAGGCCAAGGACTCAGATGGTTTTCCTAAGAATTACGCTTGGTTGTTTGCAGGGAAATAGCTCTTTACACCAGAACAATCTCTGGAGCTGGTGAAATGCTTCCCAGCTGTGGGCTGTGGAATTCAGATGTCACTTTGCTCTCAGCGCAGCAGATGCAGAGCAGCTCAGTCTGCTGAGTGCTTCATATTAAGCAACAGCCCTAAGGAGCACTGGCTGCGTGCTGGAGAGGTCCAGAGGGAGTCCTGCCTGTCTTAGGGGATGCTGCCGGGACCTGCTGGGGCTGTGCAACCCATGAGCATCTTTCTGAGCTCTATCAGCAACAGGAAGGGACTGGGAGGATGCTGTGCACCTTGCAGTGCATTGCTGATATTGGAAAGTGGGGTAAAAAGTGCTGGTTTTTGGGTGCCCTGGATGTGAGCACAGATATCTGTGCCCTTCAGGGGTGCCAGCTTTGATGCTGCGTGCTCGGTGGCAATTCATCCCCAGGCCACCCCAGGACTCATCTCTTCCACGTTCTCCTTTTGAAGCTTTGTTCCTCCCTCTCTTTTAATTTCTTTTTTCTGCTCTGGCCAAACCCTTTTGCCAACACATTTCCTGCTTGCAAATGAGAGCAAAAAGGAGGTTTGGGGGAGAGGAGAGATCATATGGACATTTCTGGGCCTCTGATAAAGGGATGGGTGTGCTGGCAGCTCTGTCAAACCGCGTCTGATGGTTTTGTGATGTGGGCTGTGTAAAGTCCCATCTGGGAGAGAGACAAGTCCAAACTCACCCACTCACATATTTTCCAGAGATGTGTTACTGCGCATATGTTTGGAGGACAGGAGAAACCTGTTAAAGAGATAACCTCGTTACATCCCAGTGCCTTCCTCCCCTGAGCTCTGCTTGCAGGATCCTTCTGCTGCTCCCAACCTCGTGGCCAGGGGGATGGATGCATCTTGCCAAAGGAAAAGAGAAGAGAAAGTGCTTTCCAGCTAACCTGCCCTGTTAACACAGAGTTATGGCCCTGAAGCTGCTTGAGACTGGGAGTGGTGTGAAATGAGGGCTGGGTACAGCAAGGCAGCGCCATCCATGGGATACTTCTCAGCATCAGAGGATGCATCCTGCCCTGTTATATGGCATTTGTAGGTATTTTTTACCCATGTACAGCAGAAAATGGTAGGAAAGAGGAAAAGGGTGAGGTAGTGAAGGGTTCTGCAGCACCTACAGGTTCCAGAGGGGAAATGCTGTTGATGGTCTCTCCTCAATGCAATGGGGCCAGAAAATGAAGGGGCTGCTTATCACCAGCTGGATCAGGACCACTTAGATGCTGTAGGGTGAATATCCTGAATGAATAGTACCCACACAATATGATGAAGATGGACAGTATATTTTTAGATGGATCATCCAGTTGGTATAAAGACACCTGATAAAATAGGAAGGGCTCACCTGTCACTGGAGGTCAAGGATCACCTGGAACTCCACATGGGAGAGATCTCCAACAAGAGACTCTTTCTCAGCTCCCAAGCAGCCTCCTTCACAACCCTGCTGCCCAGAGCTGCACCCTTCCACTCTGGCAATGCATTGGCTGTGCCAGGGCATGAGAACAGCCCAAAAGTATTTGAGGGATGTAAACACGAGGACTCGGAGGAGCCCCACAGGGGGATGGGTATTTTTTAGCCAACACAGCTCAGATTGTCATGCCAGTGAAGTGATGGAAGATTTCCTCCTTGCCCTTGAAGACCTCAGTGTGCATGGCTTTGTGTGCTCTTCTGCAACCCCTTGGTGATCCGGCTGGTGTCATCCACCAGATATGTTGTAAGCTGTAGGAATTTAGGAGCTTTAGGAGCTCTAGGCTCACAGCTATAGCTTTCAGTAGACTCAATATTTTATTTTTAAAGAAGCTGAGTGCCCAGCAAGGAAGGAAAGATGCAGTGGATGCTTCAGCATGGGGATCACACGTGACGGACCCAACTTGATCCCAATCCAAGAGGTGTCACCCAGCTTGTCTCAGTGCAGCACACGGGAATGGCTCAGAATCGCGGCCCTGCAGGGATGCAAGTGCTTGCTGTTGGATAGTCCAGATGGAGCTGGGAAGTGAGGGCTTGGCAAGCACTTTTATCACCTCTACTCATCACAGGGGCTGGCTGCCAGACAGCTCAGAGGTCAAGGAATTAAGGATGGATGTCTGAGGAGTATCGCTTGCATCTCTCACTCTGTTATTATGGAAAAATGTTCTTGTTCATCCATCTCATTTTACACCAGGGTATAGCTTGGCTAGCCTGAAGTTGGCAGTGACCCCTCTGTGAAGCGCCAAGACTCTTTTTACACACATGCAATAAAATAAATCACTTGAGAGAGCTGCATTGCAACTTATGCTCTCTCCCACTTCAGCACTTGGAAGCTGGAGCCCAAACCCACCGCAGCGGGTGCTCAGCCTGCACGTGGGGGACACCAGGTGTATGCACATCAGGTTGGGAAGCAACATGAGCAGTGGTGTTGTATTTGCCTGCTGTGCTGCTTGTCTGCAGTCTCCCACCTTGCAGCCCTTCTGGACAGTGTAGCAGTGATGCTCAGCACTGCTCAGGACTGGGGCTCCTGTCCCATTTCTGCTACCACAGACAAACTCACTGTGTAATAAATATATCACAATACCCACTGGATTTTTCCATACAGCCAGCACCAAAAGCTACTGATTTCCCCTATCAGGGTGAAGGACTTCCCCCTTTTGTCCATGATAACACATCTGAGGGCTGTGGGAATAACTGAGCTCTCCTCCCCAGCACAGTACTAACCAGTTCAGCTGAGGCATAGCAGCACCCCAGCCACCTCCACACCATCATCCAAAGACCCAAATCTCAAATTACTCTTCGCCTTGCTTTGAAAATCCACTTATTTTTTCTACTTCCTCCCCCATATCTCCAGCCCCAGACGCTTCTGGATTGCTGGAAGAGGGGCACCCATTAAGAGAACAGTTTCAATGTTTTTTCAACAACATCTGTACGATGAAAGCAGAGAGAGCAGTGACTTCTGGCATCAGAAGGCAGTGCCCTTGGGTGTGCAGATATGCCAGGGCTTTCTGCTGTGCTAATAGAGGAGGAAAGCAGGTTATTAGCATGCACGGGCTAACTGCAAATCTGGGATTTGTTCACTTAGCTGCCTCTTAATACACAGATATCTGGCCCGTGAGCCTGCATTAGGCATTCCTTGCATGCATACTGAATATGTGCAGAAATGTGCTCATGCAGGCTTTGATGTCTGCAATATGTAACATCATCTGCTCTCCGATAAACTAGTCCTCTGAGCTCAGGACCGTGTTTGGGGATCCTGCTGCCTGCACTTCAGACTTTGTGTAACATCTGGGGAGTTTAACATGTGCTCAGGAGGGCAGCATGCTATTAATTGGACATTAAGTGGTGGGCCATGTCTGAGGCCATTGCACATTGTATTAATTACGGAGTGGCTAATAACAACCTTCTGCCCCTGGTATTTATAGAATAATAAAATCTGTCCCTGACACTGGCCTCACATCTGGTGAAACTGGCAAACACATTTTCATTTACCTCCCTTTCTCAAGCGTGTTAATAGCTTTCAGATTTCCAGGGAAACAACTGGAGATCTTAGAGCATCAGGGACGCACTGCTAATGGCTCCAGAGTGAAGGGTGAGCTGAGATTTGCACTTCAAACGGGGCTGGATCCCCTGTTCCTCCCCTTGCCTGATGTGGCACGGTGGATACAGACTGTGGGTATGTTCCACTGAATGAGATGTTTACAAACACTGCAGCTTTGCTTTGGAAGCATTCCCCTGTGCTGTTACACCAAATAGAAGCAAGCAAGGCTGGAATCATTGGTACTTCTAACCGGTGCATTGCTGTGGGCTCTGGGACAGCACCCACCGTGGCACTGTGAGCTGTTGGGTGATGGGAAAGTTGTGGAAAACCTGTGAAAACAGCGAGGTGAGGGCTGACACAGAGCTGAGGAGGGTGCAGATAAGTGCAGGGCTGACGTTGCAGTGTGTGATGGGGAGCAGGGCTGGGGCTGCTGAGCTTCTCTGCAAGAGAGAATGGAAAGGATCTGCAGTGGGGAAACCCAAACTGTCCCCACCTGTTGCTGATGCTGAAATCATTTCTTGCAGATGTGGGTGGTCTCCTCCTGCATATTCCTGAGCTCAGCAACTGTAACATGAGTGATCTTAGAGATGATACTCAAAAAATAGTATAGAAGATGGTATATTTGGATAGGTCTATACAGATGGTGCACAGATAATACAAAAAGGAAAATGGCTCACCTTTCAGATGAAAGAGGCTCACTGTGAACTCCACGTAGGAGGGATCTCCAAGAGGAGAACCTTTCCTGGTGGTGGTCAGCTCTTAAATGGGGTTTGGGGAGAGGTGGAGCCAGGCTCCACCCCTTCCAATCACACAGGTATTATCACCTCCGCCTGTGCCCCCATGGCTGACTCGATGCTCACCTCAGGTGACCAATAAGTGGTTCAGGCCGTGATTCAGCAGTTCCCATACAGCAACTTTGAAGCATTGGGAAAAAAAGTAAAAAACCTTTAATCCTGAAACGTTCCCCTGCCTCGCTGTAGCTGCTGAAGAGCATGGCTGGGGTGCAGCAACACAAAGACAGGAGCAGAGGAAGGGGAGGCAGGGCTGTCCCACCGAAGCAGAGAAAGCTGCAGGATGAGGAATGGAGCTGAGATGCACAACCAGGGCACCTCCCAAGATGCTGCTCCCCTGGCCAGCATGCTGCTTTGCTCCTGCTTTGTTTTCTAAAGGCTCTGTGTGGCTGTCAGCACGTCCCAGAGAAGTGGGCATCCCTGCGCTGGCAATAGACTGGGAAAAATGGTTCCAGAGGTGCGTAGGTTATGTGTCTGAAATGAATGGGCTGCAAGTACAGGAAGACACAGAGAATACCATGTTATCAGCCTCTGCTTCCAAATGTTGCAGGCTATCTTGACCACTTTTGTCCTGGGGAAAACAAACCATGTGATCTGTGTTTGTAATCATAGGGCAGCAGGGAATAGGTTAAGGGTGGGGAGCCCACCAAGGGGCAGCAGAATGCCTTGTTTCCCAGGAGATTGCTAAATAATGCCCGATCTGTCCACACACACAAGTGGGAGGATGTTCCAGCATCTTCCCCCTCTCGGCCCTCAAAAAAACTGCTGTTCTCCGAGATAGAGCCCCAGCTTGTCTCCATCTCAGCCCCACATGAGCCCCCCTAAGCAGAGGAAGTTATATCACCCTCCAGGAATTGCTCTCCGAATGCGACGCGATGAAGGTATGTGCCTCTTGTAATCATCTCTGGAGGCAAGCCAACGTCCCCCCCGTGCTATCAAAGGCTCTCTGTCAGGCTCTTCTGCCTCTTGCCTTATCGCGGGTCAGGAGGGCATGATGTAATTCAGGCAGCAGAGCAGGAGCCATGGAAAAAGCCAGTGTTACAATAATCCCCTCGTCTCTCCGTCAAAAGGCGGTGATCCCAGGCGAAGAGCTTCCCATGGCCATGTGGATGGTTTGGTTATTGGACAGGAGGACAGAAATAGCTTCCCTGGTGCTGCTAGATAGTGGGAAAGTCTCCCAAATGGGCTGCCAGGACTCGGGGGGGGGGGGGACACCCGCCCCAGG